>JAFEMH010004049.1:0-15000 GCA_022495995.1 Adenophora triphylla var. japonica | reverse complement strand
CAGTTTCAACTTATTTTGGCCAAAACACACACACACACACACACACAAATGATTTTCAGCTTGGAAGACTCGTTTTTACGAGGCGCGTCGGGTGCACACTAACGTCCTTCCCGACGCGTAACATGACCTCCGAACCTAAATCTCTGATCTCGGGCTTTTTTCAAAGTTTTGGCCCTTCAAAATTAAAATGGCGTGGCGACTCCGTTTTTTCCGGTTTTATTTGGTTTTTCAAAGAAACGCAAAAATCGAATTTTTCCCGCGAAAAAGGCAACACATCGTTACAGTGGCGACTCCGCTGGGGAAGAAGCTTTTTAATAAAAAAATGGTATTCGGTATATTGGTGGAAACCATTAAATTTCCCGTTATCGCCTCCTAACACGAGTCGGGGATAAATTGTGGTCTAACAATCCCACGTACCGGTATCACCGTTTTCAAAAAAAAAAAGGCTTTTGAGGGTCAAGCTTCCGTCCCGGCTTCGAAAATCATTTTTGTGTGTGTGTTGATTTTTGCACAGTTTTCATGTTGTTTTGGCCGCCTCGGAGAAAGTCAAAATTTTGACTGTCGGAATAATGTCCCTAACTGTCGGAATTTTCATGCTTACGTGCTTATGTGCTCATAAAAAGAAAATTTCCAAAAAAAAATCATGCATCATATTTTTAAGACACATAAAAAATTTCTATTTTACTCAGAAAAAGAATATAGACTGCTTGCACACTACGCGCACGTGACCGTACACTGCACACTACGTCCTTAACCCGGGGAAATCCTTGTCGCGGTCCGTTTGGTCTTATTACGCCTCTCGGATGAGCACAGGACTACCCAAACATCCCATGGAGCCTCGTGTCGACCATGCACTTGTCCGTGACACACTTTGTCCGAGACCCGGTTGGTTTTTAGTCTGGTCTGTGTCATGCCCTGTCCGTGTATAGACCTTTCCTTTCAAGCCTTTGTCGGCATACCGACTCAATATCTCTCGGGTCCCTAATCAGTCGCTAATCAGTCGAAGTTCTGCCGGTTTTCCGCCGCAGACTTTGACCAAGATATTGACCGGCGCCTTGACTTCGGCTCGGCGGCACAAATTATACATCGACTCCCAAAGATTGACACCGAGTCATCAAGGATTAACGGTTATTCCATGCCTAATTACGGCCTAACCGACGACAAGTCAAGATCAATAGCGGACATTTATCGGTCCAAATCATGCCGACTTTTCGTCGAGCCCTCGGACACGATCTTGACTTTAACGTCAGCTTTGTCCGTAATTTACATCGAATGCTCGTTAAGACTCGATTACCCGCCAGACTTCTAGGATCATTTTTCTTTCGGTCGGTGGGACCCGCTTGCCCTATAGGACCCTCGCCCGGGGCTGTCCACCCTGGGAGGTCGAAATGCAGGTGGAATACGAGGGGCTTATAGACGTAGTGACGGGGCCCACTGATCCAGGAATCAGAGTAGTTTGCGAAAAAGAAGAGCAATCTTTTCCAACCGATTAGGTTAATAAAACGTGTTTTAAGTAAACGTGAACAAATAACTGCATGTTGCATGAGCCTAAAGTCCAAACACCTACCCTCCTTCCATTCCCAGACATCTGAACCTTCGTGTCCTTTCCCCCGCAGCTCCGCACAAAGCTTTGTTTCGGGCACCGGGTCACCGTTTGATCAGTTGGGAAGAGTCAAGCGCGTCATCAGCTTCGCCGTTTATTCCAACTCCGGGTTTCAGAATGTCTGCATCAGCCGGTAATGATAGGGATAACGTTGCTCCGTCCTCCAAAATCCCTGCACCCGCATTGGATCCAGTTGGTAGAACAAATGAGACTTCGACATGAGGCTCAAATTGATGACCTCTCGGGGTAGTCGCAAGTCATGGTTTGACTATCAGTCTCAATTCCGATGGCACCTTTACCGCAAAGACAGAAGAAGGTTCTCCTCCTCTTCTTAATAGTCCCGGATACATCAAGATGCTACCCCCAGATTCCTATATTTCCACCATGGGACTCACCGCCCGCCAAACTTAGTGGCAACCGGCTGGCCCCCCAAAGCTTGGCCCGATCGGGGACGAAAGAGTTCGGTATACTGTCGGTTGTCCCCTCTCAAAGTGATGGTCCCACAAATATCGGCTGAGTGATGAAAATCAGGAAGCTTGATTAAAGAAATATGGTCGGCCATCAAATCCTGGAAGAACGCCGGAATAGACGGCAGCTGGATTGAAGAGGCCACACGCCACTTTGGGACCTTAACAATATCCCAACCGACCGGGGCTACCTTGAAGGACAAACATATGCCCGTTCCCGGGACCTCAATATCTCTCATTATCCGGCGGAGTCCAATCACTCGCTACCGGGCGAGCCTGGCAGCGAGATCCCCCGGACCTCAGTTCCACTCAAAGTCATTCCAAGACCGCTCAACCCGAGGTCCCAAATCCGCCACCACCGTAGAACACATTTGGTGGGATATTTGTGACTGTCCCGATTGCCTTGAAAGGGACTATCGGGATTGGATACACGAGGACCGTCCTCCTAAGAAAAAGAAAATTTCCTCCCAAAGAAAATTGAAGGAGAGATTCGAGGCCGTTGATAACGGTGTGGGAACGCTCGGGGAGCCATCTGGGGATTTGATTATTATGTACTCTACTCAGCCAGTCTTCCCAAAGCAAAAAGGGATAAAAGAGCGTAAAAGCCTTGCCAACGACGGAATTGAGACCTTCGGATACCGTAGTATCGCAGTAACGTAAGTCCAACCCCTCGGGGTCGCCCAAGGTTCGGCTTGTCCGGCTCCCGAGTATACACCGATGAAGAAAACCGACGCCGCCTCGCGCTCCCACTCAATCAACATGTTGACTGGAGATGGCAACCGCCACAAAAGGCATCGGTATAACCCGGGGCTTCGGCAAAGACTCTCGCCTCGCAAGAAAAAGGCACGAAGTGACCGGCTTGATGACTCTCCATCCCGAGACAAGGACCAAATCTATGATCCTCACCTATATGGGAGTATGATCACCTTCGCGATGAAGATTTGCCAAGAGATGTCTCCCAACACAATGAAGCTTTGTACATCACTATTCGGCTCAACACCATGTCACTCCTGGGGTATTAGTGGACAATGGATCATCGGTAAATGTCCTTCCTCGCATGATGAGGGCCCTCCGCATAAATGAAAGGCGCGTGATCCCATCTACCCGGATTTGTCAAAGCCTACGACGGTTCGTCTCGTCCCCATTCTCGGGGACAGTGACTGGAACTGCTGGTACGAAACCCAAATGGTGCCCGAAGTTCCATGTAATGGATATCCTCCGAGTTCACGGCCCTACTAGTGGCGCCCTTGGTTGCATCACATGAAAGCCATAGCCTCCACTCTCCACCAATGCGTCAAATTCATCAACCGGCGGGAGACCTTGAAGTCATAAGGGGTGACAGCTTCCTCATAGGGAACGAAGCCGAAACAAATAGCCAAGAACGCCCACAAGTCAAACACCGGGGCTACATCCTTCAAGAGGCAAGTCTCGCCGGCATCCTTTGGAATCCAGCAATGCCAACTATGTCGACACACTCAAGCGAGCGGACTCAGAAGAAGTTCGATTCATCAAATTCAATTGCTATTTCCAACACTTGGAGGCGTACGGAAGGAAATGCCGAACACCGCCGTGATACGTGCACACAAGTCCCCTGGTCCTCAATCACGCATTTGTCGCATTCTCGCAAACCCATTCCTTGGCCTCGCCGGCGAGGAGATTTTTCATGATAAAAGTCGGCAAACACCGACGGACTCGGCTCGAATCTATGAACGTCGTGTGGGACGTCCTCCTGCCGAAGCTACACCGCCAAGCTTTTCCGCTCGAGTATGGGACATGAGATTTTTCTAGCGGCTCACCGAGACGCAATGCGTCCTTACATCCGGGATTGAGCGGTCGGATTGTGACGAAACGGAAGTCCCTGCAGATTGAGGAAGATCCCTACATCCACATGCTCGGCTTTCGGATGCCAAACACAGTTGATTCTCGGTTCGAACAAAGAGATGATAGCAACGACCGAAGAGGGAGCACGAGACCATGCCTTTCCCGAGTTGTGAAGCCACCAACAGCGATGCCGCTAAAGAATTGGGAAACTCTCTCGGGCCCGTCCGCGACCAAAGAGGAAATGATCACCAAGCTTGGATTGGTCCCAGATCCTTTCGTGTCAACCTTTGTAAAGTCCTCCGAGTCTCTCATTGTTGAGTTCGAGTCTCTCGAGTCGTCCGATGGCCTCACGCCCGAAGACTACGAGTCCGTAGCCAACATTGTATTCCCCTTCGTCTTCAATGAAATGATGAACCTTTCGAGTATCCCTTAATTGCCACTTTAACTAATGATGAATTAACTAATAATCTAAAAACGGTTAATAACGATTCACTAGATGAAGAGGCGGAACATTAAATGAACAATATATCAAAGAAATCTTTAAGCGAGTTGTCCGGAAAGAGGAAAATCGAGCCCAAGCCGCCGAAGAGATTTTGACAAGTGTGAATTTGGGAGGCTGCGGAAGAGCCTAAAGAGACGCAGATTGGTAGTTTCTTCGAAGGGGTGAAAGGGTTGCCCTAATCGAGCCGCTAAAAGAATTCGTGGATGTGTTCGCATGGTCCTATAAAGATATGCCAGGCCTCGATCCTTCCATAGTTGAGCACCGAATACCGCTCGACCCGAAGTCAAGCCGGTAAGCGAAGCTAAGAAGAATTAAGCCCGAATGGTCCTTACAAGTGAAAGAGGAAATAGAAAAGATGCTCGGGCGGGGTTCATCGGGGTCATTGAATACCCAACATGGGCTCCAACATAGTGACGGTGACCAAGGCCAACGGAAAGATCCGATCTCGCGTAGACTTCAGAGACTTGAACAAAGCCAGTCAAAAGACGATTTCCCCGCCAAACATCGACATTTTGGTAGATTCCACGGCCAACCACGAAGTCAAATCTTTCGTCGATGGTTTTGCCTGGCTACAACCAAATCAAAATGGCGAAGAAGATCAAGCCAAAACAGCCTTCACAACCCCTTGGGGCACATGCTACACGGTCATGCCATTCGGACTAAAGAATCTTTGGGCTACATACCGTAGGGCGCTACTGGCTCTGTTCCATGACATGATCCACAAAGAAATTGAGGTCTATGTGGACGACATGATAATACATTCCAGAGGATCGGATGGCCGCACTTTGTTGATTTGAGAAAATTCTTCGGCCGCCTCCGAGACCACAAAGCATGAGACCGAATCCGGCCAAGTGCACCTTCGGTATAAGACGAGGCAAGGTACTAGGATATATGGTGACGTAACGGGAATCGAAGTAGATCCCCGTAAAATCAAAGCGATAGTTGAAATGAAGCCACCACGGACACCGATGAAGTGAAATCCTTCATGGGAAGACCGCAATACATAAGCCGCTTTGTAAATCGGTGACCTCAATCCGCGAGCCAATCTTCAAGTTGATGAAAAGAATGCCTACACGTAATGGACCCCAGAATGTCGGCTTGCCTTTGAACAGTTAAGGCATACCTTGTGAATCCCCGATTCTCTGCCCACCACATCGGCAAAGCCACTCTTGCTATATCTAACTGTCACCGATACGGCAATTGGGGCTATGCTAGCTCAAGAGAAAAAGATTCCAAAGTCGAAACGCCATCTATTTCAGTAGCGTAAAGCTCCAAGGAAGCGAACTCAATTACTCGCTTGCGAGAAGACTTGCGCGAGTTTGGTGCAGGGTAGTGGGAAAGTTGAAACACTACATGCGTCTCACCCGATACATCTTGTTTCAAGGATAGACCCCATCAAATATCTGTTCGACAAGCCTTCCATCTCCATGAGATTGGCAAAATGGTCGTTCTTTTTGGCCGAATATGACATCGCTTATGTTTCAAGGAAATCCGTAAAAGGACGCATAATGGCGTAACATCTCGGCCGATTTCCCAAGTGATGAGTCCCGAGGACACGAACCTCAATTTCCCGATGATGGAATCTTCGCTCTAGAAGGAGAAAATCGCCGGCAACTCTTCTTCGACGGGCGTCAAACAAAAGGGGAACGGGATAGGAATGCTTCGGTCGATCCTGCCGACGAACACACCCCCATAGCAGTAAGGCTGAACTTCGAAGTCACCAACAACGCCGCTGAATATGAAGCTTGCATAGTTTGGGTTGGAAGCCGCCCTTGAAAGAAATATCAAGGAATTGGAGGTGTACGGTGACTCGCCCTCATCATCAATCGTCTCTAACAAATGGAAGACCGTGGATCCGGGTTTGCGAAGTATCATGCTTACATGGAAGAGTTAGTAACTCAATTCAAAGAAATCAGCTTTCATTACCTCGGCCAAGAGACCGAAACAGTTCGTGCATGCTCGCTACACTAGCCTCTCTTGTCGAAATACCTGAAGGAAAGTCTGTTAAACCATTCGTAGCTCGGGAGAAGAGAAAACCCCGCCTATTGCTTCGAAATTGAAGCGGAAGCCGAACCGATCAATGATCCCCGGTACACTCATTTACCAAGCACTGAAGGATGGCGAGGCCTCTTTCAAAACGAAGATGGGGAATATAAAGAAGGAATCAAAGCAAAAAGTCTCTCGGCCACAAGCGGCTCGCCTCCCATTATGTTCTTTTGGGAAACATGTTATACAAAAACGTTATCAAGGCCCCTCTCGCGATGTATCGCAAACAAGAGGCTACCGAACTCATGAAAGAAATACATGGTGGTACTGCGGCCCTCACATGAATGCTCGAGCTCGATGCAAATCATGCGAGAATGGGGTATTTTTGGATCACCATGGAAGCCGATCGCATCCGGTTTGTCAAAAGCCGCGACAAATGTCGGCGATACTCAAATCTTAATCACTTGCCTCCTCACGAGTTATACCGCATGACAACCCACTTGGCCTTTCGTCACTTGGGGAATTGATGTCATAGGCAAAATCACACCATCGGGCAAGACGGCCACGAGTTCGTCACGGTAGCCGTGGATTATTTCACCAAGTGGGTTGAAGCCAAGTCCTACAAAATCCTCAATTCAAAGAAAGTCGCCCTCTTCATCAAAGAAAACATCATGTGCCGATACGGGTTGCCGGCGAAATCATTTCAGATAATGGATCCCACTTCGAAGGGGAATGTGAAAACCGCTGGCGGAATTCCGAATAACCCGTCACAAGTCATCTCCCTCACAGCCCCAAACCAGCGGAGCCGTCGAAGAAGCAAACAAGACTCGGAAAATATCATCCGGAAAATGGCCGTCCAAGGCGTAGATTGGCCCGAGAAGTTACACCTGGCACTCTGGGGCTAGACATCGTCGAACGGCAATCGGGAAACACCGTTTGCCCTCACATACGGAATGGAAGCCGTACTCCCAATCGAGCCGGAAATACCCTCGCTCCGTATACCGCCGGAAAGCCGGATCAACGAGGTCGAATGGCTCCAAAGTCGCCATGACGAATTGGCCCTACTAGACGAACGCCGACCGAAGGCCATGGAACACATCCGAGCCTACCAAGGAAGGATGGCCGAGCCTTCGACAAGAAAGTAAAGCATCGGGAGATCCGAGAAGGTGATCTCGGTTTCTAAAAGAAAAGCCCCCGGTCCGTATCAACCCTCTCGGCAAATGGGAGCCTGTATGGGTCGGGCCATATGTCGTCCGAAGATCTTCTCCGGAGGAGCCATGCAACTTGCGGACCTCGACGGGAATCCCTTTGTACACCCGGTGAATGGTGACAAGCCGCGCGAGATACTACGCGTAAAAAAGAAAAAAAAAAAAAAACAAACAACAAAAAAAAAAAAAAAAAAAAAAAACAAAAAAAAGAGTGCTAAAAGAGTAATACCCAACTAGGTTAGAAACCCGAAAAGGGCGGCCTAGGTAAAAAACGGGGTTGCACCAAAAAAACAAACAAAAAAAAAAAAAAAAACAAAAAAAGAGTGCTAAAAGAGTAATACCCAACTAGGTTAGAAACCCGAAAAGGGCGGCCTAGGTAAAAACAGGGTTGCACCAAAAAAAAACAAACAAAAAAAAAAAACAAAAAAGAGTTCACCGTTTGAACTACGAAGACTGAGCTCCTCAAAATGAGGGAACGTAGGCAGGCGGAAACGGTTCGGTCTAAAGCACAAATAAAAGCCATACTTTGGCATCAATACAATTGGATCGACCATGAAAGCGTCTCGAAAAACTCTAAAGCAATTCAAATATTCATTACAAGTTAAAAGCTCTTTGATGAGTCTAAGCCCGATTCATTCCTACAACCTGGCAACCCGCTAAAGGAAAACTAAGATACATAATCAAACTAATGTGTCTGTCATGGCAAGAAAGGGATACTTGGAAACCTCGAGTCACTCCAAGCCACTCATCGGTCTCTCCCTTCTTCTTCCCCCTCCGAGTCTTTCTCTTCGAACCGGAAAAATGTCGGTATTCCTCCTACCAAGCTCGGTATAGGAACAGGGTCTATCAAACCGGCTTCATCGGGGCCTTAGTAGCCCTAGCGTCATCCCTCATCTCCCGTAGCCTAGCCGGTAACATGGGAGCCCTCCTCTCCTGTCTCTTGACGTAAGCCTCATAACCGATCACGGCGTCTCCGCTCCCGTCATGAGGATTGGCCCTCGCCTCGGCCCTCCTCCTCTCGAAACGCTCACTCGGTCCTCCGCACCTACAATGGCCTCACGCCGTCTCAAAATAGCCACCCTTTGAGTCTCTCCCAGATGCCCTCGTCTTCAATCCCCCGGGTACCAGTGAAGTCGGGAACACCGGTCTCGGACGCTGAGAATGACCCGAGGAGGAAAGGCATCGTACCTCCATACTCGGGAAAGAAATGGAAACACCAAGGGATCATCCATGGAAACAGGAGCCACCATCCCGGTAGCTATATCATCAAAACCCTCCAAAGGAACCTCGCTCCAAGCCAAACCGTCTCAGGACCCGAGCCGGAATGTAGAAACGGGTGAGAAAGCCCGGAAGCATAACCACATGGGACCCGATCCTGAAGCACTCTGCGAGTCTCCACCCGCCAATGAGGCACCAACCATTCGATATCTTCGCCCGCGACCCGCCATCCAACGCTCCCACGAGCCCCGATCATCAAAATCTACATCAACACCTCTCCCGGCAAAAAGTCCAAGGCCCGATCATATCGAGGTTTCCCGAAGAACCCCCAAACGCTCCATCGCCCACGGGGTCAAGAGAAACGGGCTGCCCCCGTGCATGTACCGCCGTCCGGTAGCTAATCATCGAGAGCATGAAAAGTCTCCCCAAGAATCAAAGGAACGACATCTCTGCCCAGGCGACAATGGACGACAACATCCAGCAGAGATCGATGGCAAATCCCGAAGGAATAGACCATGAACAAAGTGCCGAACATGCAAAGTGCAAAGGCATCCCAATAGGCGTCATCCACCAAGCCTAAGCCCCTAAATCTGTCGGGAAGACCGGAAATATCAAAATGGTCGGGACCGCGGATCATGCCTCGTGCTTCCTCCGGGGGAAAGATGAAGAAGGTTGCACAACTTGTCAACAAAAGAAACTCCTCCGGACAAAGGAATTGCTATCTCCTCCACCTCCGGACCTCCAAGCAAGGCCCGAAATTCTTCCACAGTCGGAACAATCTCGTTGAAGGAAAGGCAAAAGACATGCCTTCTAGTATCCCAAAACGAAGAAGAAGCCCTTAAGAGGTCATAATCCGGAACCAATTCTTTGAGAGACCACAAGCATCGTACCTTGTACCGTTCTTCAAAGAAAGACCTTCTCTCATGCATAATTTCCCGGGACCAATCCTTGAACTTGTTGAAAAATGACATTTGGGACTCTTGGGACAATTTTGAGGGAGCTTTTCTAAGGCTTTCCATGGTTTTTTCTCTCTTCCTCCCGAAAATGGTGTTTGGGCTGGAGGTTGAAGAAGATATTTGAATTTGAAATAAAGCAAAGCGATTTAAAGCAAAATCAAAGGACAATGTCGAGATGTTTGTCCTCATCCGCGCGGATACGTTTGCTCCCCATCAGAAAAAATCACGCAATGTCCCAAGCTGCTACACCAAAAAGGGAATATTCCGTCCCTGTTGCTCGAAACTTGTGCAAAAAACCCTCCCCAAACCAGTCCATATACCAAACACCCTTGCAAAAAAAAAAAACCAAGGCTCATGCAACACTGCATTCATATTGCATTGCATTCATAAAATAAAATCCTAAATTATTACATTCCAAAAAAAAAAAGGAGAGTGTACAAAAAAAAACAACAAACAAACATAAATAAAATCCTAAATTATTACATCAAAAAAAAAAATGTGCATGATCTGTACAAATCTAAATCTAAAAAAAAAATAAAATAATCAATCGGAGTCTCCAGCACCCGATGTCTCCCCCCGGCCCCTCTTGCGACTCAGGGCCCGCCTCGTCAGAGCCCCGAAAGTCTCGGGCTCGAGAATCGTCCTCATCTCCAGAAAGAGGCTCGTCGGGACCAACCGGCACACTCGATAGGGTAAACCCAGATCCTCGAAGAAATCGAATCCGAAGGTGAAGGCGTCCGACTCCCGAACATACGGAGACGAACCACCATGCCGCGGGCGTGTCCCCGCCCGTACGGATCCCCAAGGATGACGTGATCCGAAGGCGGTGCCGCGGTGATCAATGAGAGGAGAAAGAGGGGTCTCGGAAGAAGTCTCCGAGGAATAGGAGAAGCCTCCCGTCGGACAGTGCCGGCCGCGGTCTCCTCGCCCTAGCCCGAGGCGCCCGCAAGCAACCATCCTCCGTATGAACTCTCTTGGCTCCGATCACTTGCTTCGTCGGTGTCTCGACGACCACCTCCGAAAACCGCACAAAAGCAAAAGCGTCAAAAAAAGAAGTGATGCTAGAGATGATGAAACAAAAGAAAGAAAAAGAAGGGGAAAAGGTGAAGCCATACCTTCATACCCGGACGAGGCCGGAAAGCTCGTGGAAACCGCTCGGGCGAGGGATCCTGCACCCTCAATCGGACCCCATCCCGGATGTAAGAAAAATCCGTCCGAGGGTACCGCGGGATCCCAAGCCCCTCCTCTCCAAAATCTCGAGGCATCCTCAGCCTCCTCAAGAGCGAACGTCGCATATGGCTCGATCGCCACGAAGTCCGAGAAGTGCCGGCCTCAAGCTCGGTAATCATCCCAGTCACTGACCGATCACTCGGGTGAATCATATCGGCGGGAGGCCCCACCGGTGTCCTCAAACGCGAAGTTCACGCCATGTCGGCGCGTCACCCTCTCTCCTGAGATAATATGCATCGCAGTCGAGCCCCTCAAAATCCTCCGCCGCACCAAGTCCGGATCTCGGCGCCCTTCGCGCTACCTCAAAGCGATCCTGGGGAAGAATATCATCCCCTCATCCGTCTCGGCCTCCGTCAAAGGAAGGCAATCCGCGTACTGGTAGTCGTACGCCCGGAGCTTATCTTTTCCCGGGCGAGGCTTGGACCAAGATCGCATGGCCGGATCACGCCCCGACGTACGCCTCAGCCGCTTCCACACCGTGACGTGGAAAAACTCCAACGCCCATACCGCGAAAGGTAAAAATCCAATCAATCCAAAGGTGCAAATAAAAGTGCGTGCTCAAAGGAAAGAGGGAAAGCAAAACGAGAGCTTATACCTCAGAGCAAACTCGAAGCAAGACAGGGAGCTCACAGCCTTCCAGCCGTATCTATCAAGAGCGAAGTACGGCTCGGCCCGGCCTCCCCCCAGGAAATATCTCCAACCGTCTCCATGTCCTCCAAGGACCTCAGCAAGGCAAAGACTGCCGTCCCCTCAGCATGCCCAAAGAGCGTGCTCGAAAAGGTAAACCAGAGGAAGGACCTAGCAATCTGCTCGGCGCTAAACCTATCCTCCCCAGCCTCGTAACTCGCGATGGTCTCCACAATCTTACCGAAGACCACGGCATACTCCATCCCCATCCCCTTTTTGGGAATAGGGGAAAATCCCAGAAGAGCCTGCAGATCAGCATCGCTGTAGCCATCCCGCCACTCAATGCTGCGTCCATTAAAGGACAGACCCGTGATCGCAGCGTAATCGGAGGGCGTATCGGTAGCCTCGCCGTAAGAAGTGGAAGGTGTGGGTCGCGTCCCACCAGTGGCCGCGCCAGAGCAAACATCAAGCCCTTGCTCTTAGGGAACTTGACCAGTCCCCTCAAGCACTCGACAAACTCCCAGAGCCCCGTCTCGACAACAATCTGTCTCGGACTCGGCAAAGCTCCTCGGCCCGCATCCGGAAGCCGATCCCACAAGTCAATCACAGACTCCACCGATCCTCGAGTCTTCATCTTGTTCAGCTGCTCCGTCACAAAACGGTTTCCGCCCTGTAAAAAAAAAAAAGAGAAAATGTCAAAAAGATTGCATTTGCATTTACATAAAAAAAAATTTCGACAGCATAACAGCATACAATGAGCATAGCCCCATTTTTCTCGCATGAAATAAAACAATTTTCAGCAAGTCCCAATGCATTCATCAAAAAAAAAAAGATGCATTCCTACGCGAGTAAAAACTCCGTCCCATTTTCAAAAAAAAATGCATATCATCCATCTTACATGCAACGGGAGGAAAAATCCGTCCCACTTTTCAAAAAAATATATATCCTAAACATACATCCCATATTGGCAAAATGCCCATTCTTTTCAAACAAAGTGCATGCATTGCATCATCATTCATCAATATCAAAATTCAATTTCAACAAAAAAAAAATCATCATCATCATCAACATGCAATATTCAATTTCAAAAAAAAAAGAGAAATCACAATTCTTCGAATTTTCACATGTAATTTTCGAATTGAAAAAAAAAATGTGGCAAAAATGCCAATTCTTTTTCCCAAGCAAAATGCACATTTTGAGTTACTCATATACTCATTACAACATGCAAAGCATTAAAATCAAAATTCAAAGCCAAGAACATCAATCATTCGAATTTTCAAAAAAAAATTCAAAAAAATCACCCAAAAATTTCAAGCAAGAAATCGACAAGAGGATCGAGAGGATTCGAAATATACCGTTCGGAGATGCGGATCCGAAGCCCAATGTTGCCAAGCACGGGTAATGCTCCTCCTCAACCGATTGCGAAAGATTGTAATGCCTCCTCATCCGGACGAGCTCCAATCGCCTCTCCGCTACCGGGCCACGCCCTTGGCCTTGAAAAGCGCCTTCCCCGTGTTCCATCGCTCGAAAAATCAAGAAAATCGGAGGAATTTTGAAGCTTAAATGGCCAAAAATGGCGGAATGGCGCTTTCTCTCTCTCGCTCTCGACAATTTCAAAAATTGACCGAGGAAGAAGAAGGGCGTTGGCCCTAATTAATACCCCTGGACTTTCCATCCCTATCCGCACGGATAGGGGGATTGCAAGGGTCAAAATGACCTCTTTTGCCCCTTAAAATTTCAGACTCGCAATTCCTCCCCAACTTGACAAAGTTAACCAAAGTTAACCAAAGTCAGCTCACAAGAAAATTACCCCTGGCAGAAACGTAAGACCGAGTGCCCCGAGAAAGATAACGAGATCCCGTATCTTTCATCAAAATCACCCCCGCATAAACGTAAGACCGAGTGCCCCGAGAAAGATAACGGATCCCGTATCTTTCATCAAAATCACCCCGCAGAAAACGTAAGACCGAGTGCCCGAGAAAGATAACGAGATCCCGTATCTTTCATCAAAATCTCCCCGACACAAACGTAAGACCGAGTGACTCCGAGAAAGATAACGAGATTCCGTATCTTTCATCAAAATTCTCCCAAGACGTAAGACCGAGTGCCCCGAGAAAGATAACGGATCCCGTATCTTCATCAAAATCACCCCGGCAGCCAAACGTAAGACCGAGTGCCCCGAGAAAGATAACGAGATCCCGTATCTTTCATCAAAATCACCCCGGCAGTCAAACGTAAGACCGAGTGACCCGAGAAAGATAACGTGATCCCGTATCTTCATCAAAATTACCCAGTAAGAAACGTAAGACCGAGTGCCCCGAGAAAGATAACGAGATCCCGTATCTTTCATCAAAATTACCCTATCAAACGTAAGACCGAGTGCCCCGAGAAAGATAACGAGATCCCGTATCTTTCATCAAAATGCCGGCAGTAAAACTGTAAGACCGAGTGCCCCGAGAAAGATAACGAGATCCCGTATCTTTCATCAAAATTGCCCCTACAAATGGGAAACGTAAGACCGAGTGCCCCGAGAAAGATAACGAGATCCCGTATCTTTCATCAAAATATCCCCTAGCACAAACGTAAGACCGAGTGACCCGAGAAAGATAACCTGATCCCGTATCTTTCATCAAAATTACCCTAAGGAAATTTCAAACGTAAGACCGAGTGCCCCGAGAAAGATAACTTGATCCCGTATCTTTCATCAAAATTACCCGGCAGTCAAACGTAAGACCGAGTGCCTTCTGAGAATGATAACGAGATCCCGTATCTTTCATCAAAATTACCCCTGCAGTCAAACGTAACACCGGAAGTGCCCCGAGAAAGATAACGAGATCCCGTATCTTTCATCAAAATTGCCAGCAAACGTAAGACCTGAGTGCCCCGAGAAAGATAACGAGATCCCGTATCTTTCATCAAAATTGCCCCTACAAACGTAAGACTGAGTGCCCAGAGAAAGATAACGAGATCCCGTATCTTTCATCAAATATCCCAAATAAACGTAAGACCGAGTGGATCCCCGAGAAAGATAACGTAGATCCCGTATCTTTCATCAAAATTACCCCCGGGCAGCCAAACGTAAGACCGAGTGCCCGAGAAAGATAACGGATCCCGTATCTTTCATCAAAATTACCCCGGCACAAACGTAAGACCGAGGTTCCCCGAGAAAGATAACGAGATCCCGTATCTTTCATCAAAATTCTACCCCGGCCAAACGTAAGACCGAGTACCCCGAGAAAGATAACGAGATCCCGTATCCTCATCAAAATTTACCCAAACGTAAGACCGAGTGCCCCGAGAAAGATAACGAGATCCCGTATCTTTCATCAAAATCTTACCAGGAGGTGAGGGCGTAAAGCCGAAATGCCAGAGAAAGATAACG
>JAFEMH010004048.1:0-229416 GCA_022495995.1 Adenophora triphylla var. japonica | reverse complement strand
ACTAGAGGAGGTGAGGAAGTACTAGAAAGACAGAACGACTCTTCGAGTTCATACTTGGAAATTTAAAACCTAATCTACTTCTATCAAAGGAGAAAAGGGGAGAGGATAGCTTGTAGCCCCAAAGTGGTAAGTGCAGCTTTCTTTTCTTGGAGCTTCATCTTCTTCATGGATTGCGAGGGAGAGGATTGGGTGATGACGTTAGGACGTTCTAACTCTCCATTGTCAAAGAGGTCTTGGATGATGTCCTTCAAGTGGTGGCAAGAGTTGGTGTCGTGGCCGGTAAAGTTGTGGTACTTGCAGAATAAGTGATGAGCATGATTCGACTCCATATCCTTCGGAGGACCACCTTCCCCTTGGTTTGATCTTATCATTCCTCGGACAAGCACATCGAAGAGCTCTTCTTGAGTGATTCCTTCAATTTTGTCTGTAGTGCCTCTTTTTCTTTCTCGGTGAGGAGGGACAAAGCAGTAATACTTTCCCAAAGTGTTGAGTCAAGCGGTTGACTGCAATGGTATCACCGGAAGCATCCTTACTGTGTAGCGGGTTTGTTGTAGCGAATGAAAGTACTTTCCTTCTTTTTGCTTTTTAGGAAGTCGTCAACTCCTAATTCCGGACTCGAGGAGTTCATTGAAACTAGGAAAGTAATTACCGGCGAGCTTCTCTTGAAATTCATCACGAAGCGCATTGGAGGAAGATGTGGATTTGCTCTTCGAGAGTAGGCCTTTCGACGATTTCAGTGAGTTTGAGTCTCCATCTTCGGCAAATTCAGCAAATGACTCATTTGCATGTTGTTTGGTTTGTTCAAGATCTCTCCTAGTAGGGCGATAAGTGGAGTTGTCTTCAAACTGTCTTTGGAAGACCAAACATGCGGATGACCAATCAAGCCTTGTAGTCGTAGGAAGCGACATGTACCAATCCCTTGCAGCACCCTCCAAGGTTTGAGGAAAGCATTGGGCCAAGATTGTGTTGTCAACGCCCATTGGAATCATAGCCCAAGTGTAGGTCTCAACATGAGCTCGAGGACAGGTAGTACCATTGAACTTGGCGATATCGGGTGTCTTGTACTTGCGAGGAAACTTAGTGATCGATTGTTGAAGAGCACGGATCAAATGGAACGAATGACCCTTTTGAAGTGTCAAGAGTGGCAAGTTTCTTCTCGAGGTAGTTCTTAGTAACATGGTCACCAAGTTTAGTAGTTTCACCACCGCCTTCTTTCTTGGTTTTAGCACCCTTTGGAGGTATGTTCCTCATCATCGGAGGAGGAGGAGGAAGATGAGGAATCGGATTCTTCCTTTTTCTTGCTTGACTTCTTGGTTTTTCTATTCACTTTGGTGTAGGATTCCTCTTCATCGGAGGAGGATTCCACTTTCTGCTTTTGCTTTCTGCCTTTCTTGACTTTCAACTCGTGGAGCTCTTTCATGAGGGCGTCCATTTGGGCATTCTCGCTTCATCAATTTGCTTACTTTTGTTCATCCAACCTAGTCGCGGCTTCGATGAAGTTGGGACCTTAGCATCGCTGAAATCGGCCTCGGTGGTAGAAGGAGAAGCAGACATTGTGTCGAGCCAGCGAAGGACCTAGACGTGTAGCAACCGGGTTAAACCATGATCGAGTCCTAACAAGTCGGCTGAATAGGATGAATGAAGGCTTTGAAGGTTTGAAGGTTTTGGCCAAAACACGAAAAGACCGAACACTTATCCCGTACGAGAGAAGTAGTCTCGCGCGAGACTTCACCACGGAAAGTCACAATTTTCTGATTTTAATCCTAATTTTGGTCGGACGGAAAATTCGTTTTGGGGGTTTCTAATATTCAGAATCCAAACCTAAGGACCTAGGGGTCAGAGTAATCTCAAGTAACATCAAGTTTCAGGTGCAATAATTTTGGTGAAATTTTTTTCTCTTTTTAGGGGCAAATCCGAAGGGACAATTCCGAAGCGACAATTTTTATTTTATTTTTTTTGATTTCTTTTCCATGGATTGTTGCACAAAACAAGATCTTGACAAGGGATTACAAAGACTCCAAGATCAAACCGACCGGTCAAGGAGTGTCTTAAAAAGTCAATCTACATGATATGTGGCGATGCAGGGCTGGAAGGCTAGGCTCCCCGCGATATGACAATCTAGGTGGATTGAATACGCGGAGTGGGATGGTCCAACTTCGGAGAGACCGGCGACTAGGTGGTTACCGTCATCCGTCCTTAGTGTGGGTCCCGGGTTTATAGAGGGTATGCAGTGCAATGACAGTTATAGTATGAGTGCGCGTGTGTGAGAGTCAATACTAGGTGATAGAGTAAAATAGAAAGTTTTTTTTTTTGAAAAATCAAAAGGAAAACAGATAGTGGCCGCACCAAGTGGTTGCCTACGTTTCTCCCAAATTAGGAAGACTCAGGCCGTCGTAGTTCCAGTTAAAGGAGAGAGAGAGAAATAAATAATTTAAATTACAACTCCCGAATCCCCAATGGACCGGACTTTAATTAAATAAAACCCAATCGCACGCAGTTTATAAATAATAATCAATTATTTAAATGAAATAAAGATTCGAGTTCTACACCTTAAGGGAGGCCTTAAGATGTGGGAACTCGCAGATAATGAATTATGGGATCCCCTCGCATGTTCGGCTCTCGTCTTGGACTATGGGACAAACGGGAGAAACCGTAAAACAACCAGATTGCCGAAGCCATATCTCGCGCGAGATATGATATCTCGCCGCGAGATATGCTTCATCTGAGAGCAGAAAATCGAATGTACAATTTTTTTTTGAAAACCTCTCTTTTAATTTTGACGCAAGTTTAAGCCTCTTAATTTTAAGTCCCCAGCAGAGTCGCCACTGTAGCGTTGTGAGAAGAATTTTATCTTTTTGAGTCGCCACCTATATTATTCGTTTGGAACTATAGGAAAACCATTTTGAAAAGAGATTTGATTTCGGGGCTTAGGTTATGGAATGGGTAGGTCGAGGAGCATCCATTCTACCCAATCCGGAGATCGGTCTTGCTAAAGAAAAGAGAGGTTTTCAATCTTTAAAAAATATATATAATTAAAGAAAACAAATAAACCCTAATCAATTTCTTGATTAGGAATGTCGGATTGTATGCTTCGAGATCGCCTTCATCGATTGAAGGGACTCTAGGCCAATCCTTTTGATGGGATTACACCATTCTAAAAGTCAATAGAGAGAGATTGAGAAGAAGAGAGTAAAAGTATAGGAATTTACCTAGCGTTTGGGGAGTGTTTGATTTAGAACGTGGTTCTAAGATGTCTTTTCGGTCGAGAAGTGATTTGGGCAGAGTTTCGACTCAATATGAGAGTTGAATCTTGATACGGACAGAGCTTCGCCTCAATCCTTGATTTAGGTTTGGATGTTTGTTGATCAACAAGGTTGATAAACAAACTTTAGGTGATTTTAGGGAGGTTTTGTGAGTGATTTAAAGGAATCTTTCGTGGAGAGAAACCAACAAATTGTGTGTGTTGTGTGGAATTCCTCGGACCTTGTCCCCCTCCTCAACCTTGGAAGTCACCAGGTATTTATAGGGGTTTAAGAGGTAGAGGTGGAGAGGTAAAACACTCCTAGGAAGCTTCCAGAACTCAATTCTGATTGGAGGACCGGATTAGATGAGGTTTATCAAGAAATGAGGTTGAAACGGAGAAGGAGAGTGATTTCTGCACATCCTGTCGAGGGGATATCTAGCGCGAGATATGATATCTCGTGCGAGATATCTAGTCTGATGACTATTTTGTCCTCTTCAGCCTTATTCCGTTAGTCAAGTTAGGGTCCAAAACTAACGAGGTTAGTTAGAAACTTAACGAAGCATGACGAAACTGATATGCTTTCATCAAAACATAAAAGAGAGACGAAGAGTAGTGTAATCATGAATTATTGGTTCAGAATGGGGTGTCTACAGTTCCCGCATTCCCCTTTCACCCATGTGACCAAGCCTCATATGCCATAAAAGGGCATCAGTATCGACCTCGGACTCAACAGATGTGACTCCACCTACAACCGTGCTCCCTAGCAACCTGTAAATGTTCTTGGAGCCCTTCGCACCCTTCATCACAACCATAGCACCCTTAACCACTTTCAATACTCCACCTTGTGCTTTGTAGTTCATACCGTTAGCATCCAAGGTACCCAATGAAATCAGATTTTTAGAAACCTCCTAACATGTCTAACATCACATAGCGTTCTAACTACACCATCATACATCTTAATTCTTATAGTTCCTATGCCAAAGAATTTTACATGTAGCACCATTACCCATAGTAACTATACCGTAATTAACCGACTCGTAGGTATCGAACCAATCACGATTCGCCGTCACATGAAACGAACATGCCGAATCCGTAATCCAAACATCCTGTCGGTGCTCCACACCGATGAAGTCGTGAGCATATCTCCATCCACATCCTCCGAGCAATCTTCAACCACATTGATCGACTTTCAAGATCCTTCCTTGCCTTTACTGCTCCCCTTCTCCGACAATTCCCCGCCTCTTATGCCCCTTCCGCCCACACTTAAAACAATTCCCTCAGTACTTCTTCCTTGACCGAGAGCGAGAATTCCCGCCTCTCGCGAGTTATCCCTAACCGAGATCTCCCACGTTCCCGATTTTCCTTCACAAATAACCCTCACCCGCAGTTCATCAACGGACTTCTTCCGTTTATGAAACGCTATAAGAGCATCTCGTGACCGGCTGCAATTCCAAAGTCTCCTTCCCCACGTCAACGTAGTAACAAGGTTTTCGTATGTTAAAGAATTGGGCAAAGAATTCAACAAAGATCAAAGTCTTGTCCTCATCCTCGAACTTCACTCTCCACCCTAACCAAATCATTGAGAATTTGGTTAAACGTGTGTATATGAGATTCTAGGTCGAACCCTCTACCATCTTAAGCCCATACAAACTTGCTTAAGATGCAATTTGTTCGAAACGGATTTCAATAAATACCTAGCCTCCAAAATCTCCCAAACCTTCGTCGGTGATTCCTCATCGATCACGTGATACACCACCTCATCTCCAAGACACCGCCGTATTGACGATAGCTGCACCGCTCTTGCAATTCCTTCCATGGACCTTCTTCGATATCATCAGTTTATCCGAAGATCGAAGAACCTTTCCCAAGCCTCGCTTGAATCAAGAAATCCTTCACCCTCCGTTGCCACAACGCAAAGTTTCCATGACCATCAAACTTCTCGAACGTCGGACTTCACGGTGATGGAATTCCCTGACATCGCAGCCTCGTGCTTCGATACCAGCTTGTTGTGCAATCGCAGCGGAAGCAAGAACATAAAACTCAAGAACACACAAGCAATCAATAGGAAATCGAAAGAGAATGAGAAGAAATTGATTGGGGTTTGAACCACGTTTTCTCTCGTATATTATTTGTGCAAAATCGCACAATTTTTCCTAGGTTACAAAGGAGTATTTATATCCCTACAAAACCTAGCCCAACAATGATTTAAATAACCGTAAAAACCCACGGCCCAAACCCCCGTGCCTCGAGGTGCACGCCTCACTAGGCACTGTGCGCCCGCCCGGCCAATGTGCAATACCAAGTCAAGTTCCTACGGCGTTTGATGCGCCCGCCAGAAGACCCTCCATCCGGCCGCCTCAAACTAAGCAAACAAGGCTCCATCTTCGGTGATCAATGCGCCCGCCACACTCTGCATGGGGCGCCCGCCTTAAACCAAAGAACCTAGCCAACAGAAATACGAGCCATATCCAACAATTTAGCATTCTTTTGGCCTTCAACATGCTTCTCGCCATATTCATTATGGTCCGATTCTTTCTTTCAGCAACGCCGTTGTGTTGTGGGGTGTAGGGAAATGTGACCTCACGATTTATTCCCTGTTCTACACAAAACTCATTAAACTCGTCAGATGTAAATTCACCCCCACCATCGGTACGAAGGGCCTTGATAAAGAAACCACTTTGTTTCTCGACGTGAGCCTTGAACTTTTTAAAGCAACTAAAAACTTCAGATTTCTTTTCCAAAAAATACACCCAAACTTTTCGAGTAAAATCATCAATGAACGTAAGAAAGTACCTGTTATTACCATTTGACATTGCACTCATTGGCCCGCATACATCGGAGTGAATGAGCTTAAGTGGTTGTGTAGCTCACTGATTATTTCCGGTTACGAATGAAAGTCTGCTTTGTTTTCCAAGAGTACAAGCTTCACAAAGTTGTTTTGGAAGAGTTATACTTGGCAACCCTTTCACCATCTTTCGAGCAAGAAATTTTAAGCCGCGAAAAATTCGATGACCAAATCGAAGATGCCACAACCAAGACTCATCTTTTATAACAAAGATTAAAGCAAGTATAAATATCACAGAAATATCGACTTTGAACATACGATTCTTTGTCGTAGGGCCTTAAGAACAAGTGTACCTTTCTTATCTCGTAATTGAGAGAGAATTATCACGTAAGCTCATTTCATACCCCTTTTCCAACAAATGGCCCACGCTAAGTAAATTACTCTTTCATCGTTGTGCACATAGAACACATCGTAAATGTACCTATGATCCCCATTCTTCAATTTGATCGTAACTTTCCCTTTTCCCATTACCTAGATACAAGAGTATCATCCGCAAACTTTACATTAGCACGCGTAGGAATCGCTGAAGTCGACAAAGAGCTCCTTCTTTCCACACATGTGATTGCCGCACCCGGTGTCTAGAAACCATGTACCATAATTTGTTGTTTCGCTGCCGCAAAGAACCATCAACAAAGCATGGTTTCCATCGTCATCGCTCTCTTGTGCACAATTGGCCATGTGATTGCTGTTCTCGCTTCGCACTCATTTGCATAGTGACCGAAATTATGACACACATAACACTCAATGGAAGATTTATCATACCTTCCTCTACCGCGGCCACGCTTTCACGTCCCCGTCCTCTATGAAGACGGCCCGAGTTTGATCTATCTTGGTCAATATTTGGATTACCCCCGCCACCATTATTCTCGGTTATGACCACTACGACCTCTCGTTGCCATAGTCGTGTCCACCACGTCCACGTCCTCTTCCACGAGAATAACCATTTTCTTTAGTTTCACCACCTTCTTCAGATTTTATGGACACTTGACTCTGGAGGGCCTGTTCAAGGGGCTTTTCAACGTGCTTCTCATTCATACGCTGCTCATGAGCTTGTAAAGTTCCGTATAGCTCATCAAAAGTCATCTCGAACGTATCGTGAGCTTCTTCTATTGCAACCACAATATGCTCGAAACGTGTCATGAGCATTCCTCCGCAAGATCTTCTCCACTTTCTCCCCGAACTTTATACGCTTCTCCGTACATTTTCATTTGATTTGTCACAGCGAGAACTCGAGTTATATAATCGCCAACAAGTTCAAATGACTCCATTTGCAACAATTCATACTGACGTCGTAAAGTTTGTAGTCTCACCTTCTTAACCTTTTCTTCTCCTCTCGAATGATATACTCGCCGTATCCTGTGCCCGGCTACGAGGTTGCTCCATCTATCTTCTCAAATACATCATCGTTCAGTCCTTGATGAATGAAATACAAGGCTTTCTTGTCCTTCTTCGCCATCTCTCGGTGAGCATTGTTGGGATTGGAGTCCTAAACTATGAGGAAAAGGAGTCTAAGCTCTGGAGGAGTTGGTGAGATCAAGGAGGAAAATCGTGGAGGAGTTTCCAGACCGGGCGACCGCCCACGGTGGTGGTGGGCGACCGCCCACATGGACAAAAGAGCATGGCTCGTGGGAATTTCTTCGGGCGACCGCCCATGTGGTGGGCGGGCGACCGCCCACGTGTCGGGAGGATATTTCGCAGCAGATTTTGTTTCCTATTTTGATACAAACTCTTCTTAATTTGATTTAGTGGTTTCCTTGCATCGCTTATATAAACATAGTTACGAATTTCAGAACACATTGTAGTTGTAGAAGCAACATATTAGAAGGTGTCTAATACAATATTGGCTCGGCAATTGCCCCTGACGTAGTTCATGTGTTGAATGAACCGGTAAACAATTTCTTGTGTTCTTGTGTGTGTGATTCTTCCATTATTTGTGAGCCAAGGGTATTTTGTTCTTTGTCTAGATTGCAATGGGGTACCACCAAATTCACAACAACCGGTATCGTAGCATTGGTTCTGAGGATTCAAAGTTTTTCATTAGTTGATTAATTTTGAATCACGTTCTGGGACTCGTGAAGCAATCGATTTAAGAACTTCAATCGAGAAATTCAACGGTGTGAATTTCACGTTCGGGAGGACGAGGGTCAAGATTACCTTTATTGTAAGGATCTTCATAAACCCTTAAAGGAGAAACCCGAAGACATGTCACAAGTGGGATTGGGAGACGTTAGATCGGGAAGGCGTTAGAGCGGTGAGGCGCGCTCTAACCGACGACGTTGCACGGAACGCTATGGAGGCCAAGACAATGGTGGAGTTGCTACAAACGCCGTCGACATGTATGAGAAGCCGTCTAATATCAATAAGGTGCATTTGATAAAGAGGTTTGCGAATGCGAAGATGTCGTAGGGGCGTACAAAGAAGTCATATCGGCAGTTTCAAAGGTATGGTGGACCAATTGAAAAGGGTTGATATTACTTTCTCCGATGAAGTGCTAGCATGTTTTCTACTAAAATCATTGCCTGATAGTTGGGAGGTAACTGTCACAACGATTAGTACGTCGAAAACAAAGATTGGTGTATACGGAGGTTAGAGATCTCATCCTTCAAGAGGAGCCGAGAAGGAAAGAGAAAAGGGAAGAATCTTTCGTAGATGGGGCCGCACTTAGTGGTGGAGAGAAATAGGGAAAGTGGAGGACCGAAAAGAGGAAAAAGGTCAAGTGCTACAATTGTGGCGAATTAGGTCATATCGCTATGACCGTCCGGGTAAAGACGGTGGTGCACACGCGGTAGATGATGGGGAGATGTGATTAATCCTAGTGAGAGGAGCAGTCGGGTGAAGATTGGGTGTTGGATTCTGGAGCTTCTTGTCATGCTAGTGGGGATGCAACATCAATGGAGCGGTATAAAACTGGAGATTTTGGGGTTATCTATCTTGGTGATGGTCAACCATCAAGATCAAAGGTAAGGGGATGCGATGACGAAGACACCTAACGGGTCGTTTTTACAATTTCACAATGTGATGCATGTTCCGGACTTGAGGAGAAGAGTGATTTCGTGGGACAACTTGACAAAGGAAGGGTATGGTGTGACCTTCATCGCGGGTCTCTGGGAAGTCACAAAAGTGGGCTAAGGTGATAGCTCGCTGGGGTTAAGGGGAAGATGTCAGACTCTACCTACAATGTCGATATTCGCTTCCTGGGAGCAAGAGGCTAAAGAACCGGCCTATTGGTGTAGAAAGGAGAGACATCAAGAAACGGTATGTTAGGGGGGAGAAAGACACAAAGTTGATCAACGCGGTGTGGAAGTCCAAGTGCCCTAACAGAGAGCGTATTCAGACCAAAAGAAGACGATGCAAGAAACAAGGTACGTCCAAGTTTCAAGGGTAAGCATTGCGAGGAAGGTGGGTCTGGAGGGAGAAGGCGAAGTTAGACTTGCGAGGAGAAATCAAGGTAGAAGCCGATTCTGGGGAGGCAAGAACCATCTAACACGGGAGAGGTTGAAACGTCGCTTGGTTTCAACTCGCCTTAGGACTTGAGCAGGAGGTTTGGTAGTGTCAAGCCAATATGGGGGAAATGTGTTCGAAGGTCATTACTCCGTGGTGGGAGTTGATGAGTGTTTCTATGCTTATTAGTTTAGTCTCCGGTGGGAGATTGTTGGGATTGGAGTCCTAAACTATGAGGAAAAGGAGTCTAAGTCGGAGGAGTTGGTGAGATCAAGGAGAAAAATCGTGGAGGAGTTTCACAGACCGGGCGACCGCCCATCATGGTGGTGGGGCGACCGCCCACATGGACAGTAGCATGGCTCGTGGGAATTTCTTCTTGGGCGACCGCCCATAGGGTGGTGGGCGACCGCCCACGTGTCGGGGAGGATATTTCTGCACCAGATTTTGTTTCCTATTTTAATACAAACTCTTCTTAATTTGATTTAGGGTTTTCTTGTACTGCTATATAAACATAGTTACGACCTAGACCACATTGTAGTTGTAGAAGCAACATATTAGAAGGTGTCTAATACAATATTGTCTTGGCAATTGCCCCCGGACGTAGTTCATGTGTTGAATGAACCGGGTAAATAATTTCTTGTGTTCTTGTGTGTGTGATTCTTCCATTATTGTGCTTGTGGGTATTTTGTTCTTTGTCTAGATTGCAACGGGGTACCACCAAATTCACAACAAGCATTTCTCTGTGCTTCACTTGCACCCGCAACAAGATTCGGAACTCCATCTTCCACGACAGCTAACAATTCGTGGTAGTCAAGAAGCACCCTCATTTGTGTGCACCACCGATTATAATTTTTTCCGTTCAAGACAGAATGTAAATTTGGACCGAGCCTCGAGCCGTTCATTGTAGTAGCTTAACACCGGCTCGATACCACCGTTAAAACAGAGAAGATAGAAACTAAAGATTATATGGAGAAGGGAGAAAATGAAGCTTTTGTGGGAATATACTTGTGAACTAAATTGCATAACAAATGAACAAACACCAGCCTTTAAATAGGCACAACCTGCTAACAATTCGTGGTAGTCAAGAAGCACCCTCATTTGTGTGCACCACCGATTATAATTTTTTCCGTTCAAGAAAGGAACAAAATTTTGGACCGAGCCTTAGCCGTTCATTGTAGTAGCTTTTGAACCGTGCTTTGATACCACTTGACTACCACGAATTGTTACCGTCATGGAAGATGGAGTTCCGAGTCTTATTGCGGGTGCAAGTGAAGCTACGTAGAAATGCTCACCGAGAGATGGCGAAGAAGGACAAGAAAGCCTTGTATTTCATTCATCAAGGACGAACGATGATGTATTTGAGAAGATAGATGGAGCAACCTCAAAGAAAGTGCAGCCCGGGATACGCCGAGTATATCATTCAGAGGAGAAGAAAAGGTTAAGAAGGTGAGACTACAAACTTTACGACGTCGCATGAATTGTTGCAAATGGAGTCATTCAACTTGTTGGCGATTATATAACTCGAGTTCTCGCTGTGACAAATCAAATGAAAATGTACGGAGAAGCGTATAAAGTTCTGGAGAAAGTGGAGAAGATCTTGCGAACGCTCACAATACGTTTCAAGCATATTGTGGTTGCAATAGAAGAAGCTCACGATCTGTCCGAGATGACTGTTGATGAGCTATCTGGAACTTTACAAGCTCATGAGTAGCGTATGAATGAGAAGAACGTTGAAAAGCCCTCGAATGTGCCCTCCAGAGTCAAGTGTCCATAAAATCTGAAGAATGTGGTGAAACTAAAGAAAATGGTTATTCTCGTGGAAGAGGACGTGGACGTGGTGGACACAACTATGGCAACAGAGGTCGTGGTGGTCATAACCAGAATAATGGTGGTAGGGGTAATCCAAATATAAAGGGCACATGCGATCACTGTTAAACAGAGAAGATAGAAACTAAAGATTATATGAGAAGGGAGAAAATGAAGCTTTTGTGGGAATATACTTGCTGAACTAAATTGCATAACAAATGAACAAACACCAGCCTTAAAATAGGCACAACCTGCTAACAACTCTAGCTAACAACTCCTGATATTAAGGCATTATTTCTAACAGACTAAAACGTGTAAATAAGATTGCAAACCACTACTAACACTAAGACCACTTCTAACGGTCCACTAAGCTAAGAAATAGCTAAACAACCAACTAAGAATCAGGATTATCTTCAACAAAATGCAGGCTGCGCGCATTTTGATCTGTTGGAGAAAGACGTGGCATCAGCAATACTTCTCTAGTTGTTGCAGAGGCAGAAGTGAGAGGACATTAAGGCTACAAGTGATGCTTAGCTTAAAAGCCAAGGATGAATGACTGAAGTAGCCAAGTAGGGTCAGCTCTTTTGTTGGAGTTGCTACTAGTACTAGGTGATTTTCAAAGAAAAGACTTCCCCTTCATTTGTTTAGTTAGGTGAGTATTGTCAAAGAGTTCAAATTCAAGCAGAAGACATACATTTTCACAGAGAAAATCAGATATGTTTTATTGTCCAAATGTTATTCTTGTAAAGATTTTAAGTCAGTAATTAATAAAAACCCGAATTTAAAAATGTAAGCCATTGAAAAGGCAACTGAATAGGGATACTGTTAGGGGTGTAAATGGTTCGGTTTGGGGAAATTTACGGACCGAACCACTAAAAGTAATCTGGTTCGAGAAAATTCCAAACCGAACCGAACCATGAAAAAATGCAAACCGTACCAAACCAAACCAAACCGCTATGGTTTGGTTCGATTTGGTTCAAACCGCGGTTCAATAACGTGGTTCAAACCGCGGATCAAATCATGATTTAGAATACGGTTCAAACCACGATTCTGATCGAAACTTATTTTTATTTTGTTAAATTTTCTATGATATCGGAGGAAGAGCGAAAAAATGCGGTCGTTAAGAGGAAAGTTAGAGGAATAGAGAGACTAAATGAAGAAAGAGGCCGAAAAAAGAAAAATATTTTACAATCTTTGATAGTGGAAGAGAACGTAATTATTTATGTATCGAAATTATGATGAAATTAATATTATATAAGATATATAACGGGGGTTAGGATTAGTATATGTAATGTAGGTTTTTTTTATTGATATAACAAGAAATTTTAATAAATATACGAAAATATTAAATAAAGATACAAAACGTGGGTTATGATTAATTTATGTAATGTGGTTTGATTTGGTGGTTCGATTTTAAAACGCAGTTTGGTTTAGTTCGATTTGGTTTGGTCTCGGGAGGGTCGACCACAAATCAAACCGAACCATGTGATTTGCCAAAATTTAAAATCGAACCGAACCATTTATACTTGTAAACCAAACCAAACTGCATGATTTAATTCGATTCAATTTCAAACCGTGGTTTGAACTGAACCACTTACACTCCTACTAGATACCATCATGTGTTATGTTTGTCCCTAAACGAGGGTGTAGTGTTGTTGTTTGTCCCGAAATAAAAATAGTTTAGGGAGTGTTTTAAAAAATGTCAAGGACCAAAATGGTATTCTCATCTCCAAAAAATGGAACTCCATTCAAAAGTTGTGTGACATTTGTATCATGCAAGTGCAACTCCATTCAAAATATTTTCAGATAATTTAAATTTTACAACGGCCCCACCACGATGCAAGAAATCAAACCAACCATGGTTAAACTACTCCAGTTAACGCCAACCAATCAGATTTCATGGACTGCAGGCTGTCGCTAATCACGGTTAACCGCTCCCGATCCATTTCATCCCTCCTATATAAACCCATTTCACAAAAACCTAACTTCACATTGCAAAATTGAGGGCGTCTTTATAAACGCCTTCGAAATTCTCTTCTCTCCTCAGATCGTTTGCTTTTTTTAGTTCGTGTTTTTTCGTAGCTTTTTGAATCGAAAATGAGGGAGTGCATTTCCGTTCACATCGGTCAGGCCGGTATTCAGGTCGGCAATGCCTGCTGGGAACTCTACTGCCTTGAACACGGTATTCAGGTATGTATCTCTTTTCCTTATCGTAATTCTTTAATTTTCATGCTCGTATGTACGTTTCTGCGTCTGTCGTATGTCAGATATATGATTTCTGTGGATTTTTTTTCAGTTTGAATATATGTTTTACTTTAATTCTTCAGCATTTTCAGATCTAAGATTTGTGCGCTTTCTCTGCTGTAAATCGTTAGCCGGTTTGTTTAAATTATGTAAGATTCAGAAGATTAATCTGTTTATGTTGATTTAATGAATTTAAACATGATTTCGTTCGGACTTGATGTTTGGATAGGCTTACAGCATAGATCTGTAAACATTTCATCAGTTTTAACTTAGCTGGATCAATGCATGTTCAGATCTAGGGTTTCTGATGCTTGTTAGTGTATATGTGTGTATATTTATCAATTAGGTAGCTAGTGATACCAATTTTCTATTGATTTAGCCTTTTTTGATCTGCATTTCTCGATATATAGCTTTTGTGATTGCTTTGCTACTTAATACATGTTGGCAGCTATTAAGCTGAGGTTGATTTGGTTTTGGCCTTAGTTTGTCTTTACATTGTTACTTATTAGACATGTGTACTGGAAATTTTACATGTTTTTGCTGGTTAAATGCGTGAATACCTTCTATTTTCAACATTTTTTGAACTGAGACTTGTTATACATCTATTGATTTGATAGGTTGATCAGTTTTTATTTATAATTCCATTATATTAATAATGGTAATATTCTAAAGGTCTGGCATTTTATGAATCTGATATATTGTAGGGTATGTTAAAAAATAGTCTCAATATATACTCTATTTGATGAAACAACGTGATGATGTGATCTTTTTAAAGCTTATATCTATATGTCTATGTTATTAGAACCTAGGCTTTGTTATTTGTTGATAAATATGTAGAGCAATTGTGGTTAACTCCTGTTTTGATGCTTATATATAGATATGTCGAAGTATCTTATTCTCTTAGTTGTGCCACCTCATCTTGTAATTTTTGATGTATGGTGGTTAAAAATTCTTAAATGTATTTGCTCCAACAATTATTGTTACTTTGCTGATTGAATTCATTTTTTCATGGTTTGGTGTCATTAATTCTATTCATTTGAAAATGTATCTTTAGTGTTTTATTTATACAATAAAGCTACAAATGCCACCGTTGGGTTATAGTGTACAACGCTGGCTTCCTTCATTACATTGGATATACATAAATCTTATGGAATTTTTGATTTCCAGCTTTTTGTGTTAGTTCCTCATTGAATTACTTGTTTGTACAAGAGTGAAAAGTGATTTGGCGGTTATATGTATTCCTTGGAGATTCTTTTTCATGCCTAGTCTTATACTCCGTTTCCAAAATGATCTTCCCTCTTTTTGCCGGTTACCATGAAGGAACTTAGAGCAATAATTTTAGGTTGATTAATTATACAAATGAAAATCTAAAACTTGTTATTGATACACCATTAACAATGCTTTCAATAACAAGTTTTAGATTTTCATTAGGATGATTGAATTAATCTTAAATTATTGCTCAAAGTTTGTTCGTAGTAACAGCTAAAAAAAGGGAAGATCGTTTTGGGACAGAGGGAGTACCTCTATAAGTCGAGTGAATATATCTTATTCCTTTTAAAGTTGGAAGTTTAAATTATTCCATGTAATTGCAATGTGTTAATCAGTACTTCTGTTGGATGCTTGGATTGGTTTTGTTCTCAGATATAATATAATGCTTTTGTTGTCTCTACAGCCTGATGGCCAGATGCCAAGTGATAAGACTGTTGGGGGAGGTGATGATGCCTTCAACACCTTCTTTAGTGAAACTGGAGCTGGGAAGCATGTTCCCCGTGCCATTTTTGTAGATCTTGAGCCCACTGTCATTGATGAAGTGAGGACTGGAACATACCGTCAGCTCTTCCACCCGGAACAGCTCATCAGTGGCAAAGAGGATGCAGCAAACAACTTTGCTCGTGGCCATTACACCAGTAATGCTCTTCCCCCTTTTTTTGCCTTTTCTTTAGGCATCAACATTTTAGCTATTCCACACTAATATGATTATTTAATATCAGTTGGAAAAGAGATTGTTGACCTTTGTCTGACCGTATCCGTAAGCTTGCCGATAACTGCACTGGTCTTCAAGGTTTTTTGGTCTTCAATGCTGTTGGTGGAGGAACTGGATCTGGTCTTGGCTCCCTTCTGCTAGAGCGTTTGTCTGTGGATTACGGAAAGAAATCCAAGCTTGGGTTCACTGTGTACCCATCTCCACAGGTTTCCACCTCCGTTGTGGAGCCATACAACAGTGTGCTTTCCACCCACTCCCTCTTAGAACACACTGATGTTTCCATCCTGCTTGATAATGAAGCCATCTATGACATCTGTAGGCGCTCTCTTGACATTGAACGACCCACCTACACCAATCTTAACCGTTTGGTTTCTCAGGTACTGAACCCTGAGCTTGCCTCCTTCATATCACCTCCGTTTTTCAATCACTATATTTGGTTTTCTGATTTGATTTGTTGTGTTATAGGTTATTTCTTCCTTGACTGCTTCCTTAAGGTTTGATGGAGCACTTAATGTTGATGTGACTGAGTTCCAAACCAACTTGGTTCCATACCCAAGAATCCACTTCATGCTTTCATCTTATGCCCCAGTTATCTCAGCTGAGAAGGCCTACCATGAGCAACTCTCAGTTGCAGAGATCACCAACAGTGCATTCGAGCCCTCATCTATGATGGCCAAGTGCGATCCTCGTCATGGTAAGTACATGGCTTGCTGCCTGATGTACAGGGGTGATGTGGTCCCCAAGGATGTCAATGCTGCAGTGGGCACCATTAAGACCAAGCGTACCATTCAGTTTGTGGATTGGTGCCCAACTGGCTTTAAATGTGGTATTAACTACCAGCCACCAACCGTTGTTCCTGGTGGTGATCTTGCCAAGGTGCAGAGGGCTGTGTGCATGATCTCAAACTCCACTAGTGTTGCTGAGGTGTTCTCCCGCATTGACCATAAGTTTGACCTTATGTATGCCAAGAGGGCTTTCGTCCACTGGTACGTTGGTGAGGGTATGGAGGAAGGTGAATTCTCTGAGGCTCGTGAGGACTTGGCTGCTCTTGAGAAGGATTACGAGGAGGTTGGTCTTGAGTCTGGTGATGGTGATGAAGGTGACGAGGGAGATGAGTATTGAGAGGAGAAGCTCTTGTTCTAGTCTGCTTTCTTTTATTTTGTTGTATTGCAATGGAGTTCTTGATACTGTATCCTCTTTCTTCTGTTTGGTTCTGTTTTATATTGGCATTTCTGGGTGTTCTTGTACTAGACTTTATGGAATGATATGAATGTGATGAGGTGGTTAGTTCTGATGTCAAGTTGTTTACATGATGTGATAACGTCTTTGTTGTGAATCCTTTTGTGATTCTGGGAAATGCAATGTGGCATAATTTCAGTAGCAGGTTGAATTCATCTTTACTGTTTGATAATTTTCTCCCAGTATTTGGTTGAGCTCACATGAGGCCCCAGATTGCTGGCATTCACAACTACTGAGCTATACTTTTGGATGTGAAAGACTAGATCAACCTGTTTATTGTTGCTTGACTTGTGCTCCTTTCGGAAAAATAGTTGCTTGCATTTTGGTGGTTAATTTGATTGAATTTGACCAATGATTTATGAAAACTGTTTATCCTAGTTAATTTTTTAAAAGCTATTATTGATGTGTCATCAAAAATAGTGGATAACTAAATTATTGGTCAAAACTCAACCATGGGACGGAGACAGTATTTTTGAAGTCTAATCTTTCAAGTTTCTTTCTCTTTTGTTTTCAGCTCCCTAGCCCCTGACACAAGAGCAAAGAGCATGGTGGATCATGGATGCTTGATATACTTTCAGTTCAGGTGATCCCCTGCTGTCACTTGTATTATAGTATTCCGTAGTAACTCTTTCTTCATTTGCAAATGTTCATCATTTAGTACCGACACAACTATGGTAGATCATGGATGCTTATTATAAAGGTGGTTGCTTTCTTCTGATTTCATTTTTTACATTTACTTGACGTATTTAAGTTTTGCCTTACCCTATGGCAAACCTCATCATTCAATTAGTTATGGAGTAATATAAATCTTGAATGGGAATATAAAAATAAGTGAAAGAGCAAAAACAGAAACAACCCTGTTTTAAGAATGTAGGCAGTGTTCTTGGCATGCGGTGTTACACGTAAGATTTTTAATTTGACAATGGCATTGGAAATGGGGTTTATTTGTTTTAGCATCTATGTGAAGTTTATAAAATTGAGTTTGACCATGGAAAGAGTGTGAAGATGTGGTCTTCCAAGCACTGAATGGCCCTTTTCACAGTATTGCTCCCTCCTCTTTCCCCTTGCACAAAATTTTTTACTTTATTGCTCTATTCTTACATCTGGCTCTATTCCCACTGCAGGAAAATGTTGTCATTTTTCACATCTCAAAATGAACACACTTTCTTGTTCTTGATTAAGAACAAAAGTCGACATTAAATTTTGGAATGGAATGAATGGCACACAAATCTGTAGCTCTCATGTTAATAAATTTCCTTTAACATCATCATATATTCTGTAAATTTGTTTTGCATTTGAAAAGCACAATGCTTACAGCAGACATGATCTGAACTAGGCAACTGTAAGAAGGATTAGGAGCACCAGAAAATGCTGTGAGAAAGGGGAAAAAGATAAGAAACCTTGCACATTCTATCATAGTATCATAGGCTTCAAAAATCCAGGCTCTTTATCGTGCCCTCCCCCCCCCCCCTACCACCAACACAGACTTCTTTCTACTTCTCTTTGCCTGTTTCTTTGGTGAAACGTGTAGTTTCTGGATTCACTAGGAAATATCTCTATCGGTGGGAAAAGGAAACAAGTATAGAAAGCAGTCTGGATAACGTTGAAGCCATGGCAAAGAAGAAAAAGGATCCAAAATCTCCTTCTACCTGTCTGCCAAGAAGATAATGGATCATCAAATGGTCTCCTGGTATTTCAACTCGTTTGCTTCTCTAGTTCTTGTTTCTGACAATGGCTTCTGCTTTGCAATGAAAACATATTACTCTGCTAAATTACTACTCTGTAAAATTAAACTTCATCTCTCTCTCTCTCTCTCTCTCTCTCTCCCTCTCCCTCTCCCTCTCTCTCTCTCACACACACACACAGACTTTTGCCATCTCTGCTCTTTATTGCTTATGAACATGTGGATGCATGTAGCCTAATAATGCTCATCTTGTTATCGAATGGAATGTGAAACAGATATTCTGATTAGCATTCAAGTTATATCATAGTCCCTAGTTATCTTTTTATGAATTTGTCATTGTGATATCATGCTTTGGATTCTTTTTTGACACCGTTATATTTGGATTGCACAAAGCACAATCCATTCATTGCATTAAGTTTCTACTCTATAAGATGACTTCAAATATACTCCATTATTAACTATTTGTAGAACAAAGAAGACAAGAACCAATTTGGTATTGGGGAGACTGTCGGTACACTTCAACATACACCTCCCTCAAATCATTTCCAACAAGCTATTCAATACCCTTGCACAGTCCAATCTAATGTAGAGCAATCCTCATTGATCTCAAAACCATCCATCCAGTGGCAGCAAACTAACTCAGCATCAGCAATCATATCCTACTTTCCCTCAGCCCCAAACCCAACCTTGTCAGCCCATTTGGATGACCCAGCAACCTGTTTATCCAAGTTTATCATATCCACTAAGTTACCCCTATCCAGGCTTTCCAAGTAATAGTTCAAAACTGAAATCTTTTTACTTTTAGCACTTACCATAGTGAGAAAAAAAACATTGAATTTAAACTTGAAATTATTCTTGTTTACAGGTCCATGGGACCCATCAACATGGTGGAGTCAACCACAACAATCAATGCCTTCTTGCAGCTATACGTTTCCACGAGCATGCAGCTACTTCTCTTCTCTGCCACCCCCAATGCTCGGTTGCTCAGCTGCTTTAGCACCTTTATTACAGAGAGGTACTATACAGCCACCACCAAAACTCTCACAGAAACACCAACTACTATGGGAAGCTCAAGTAAGAAATCTCATACTTTATAATAATATGTCAAGGATAATAGAAATTTGACCTTGATAGTTTTCATATATGTTTTAGTTTGTTGATGCAGTCAGCAGAGAATGTTCAGCTTTGGAATGTTGTAGGTCAATTGCAATCTGAGTTGGCTGATTATAAGAACCGCTTATCAAAGCTTGAGTCCAATATTCCAATTCCGAATTCAAGGCTGGAAGAGCAGTCAAATGGGCAGAAATCAAAGAGAGGGAGACCAACTGCACCAAATAATGTTTTCCATTCTTTTCATAACTCTCAGTCCCATTCTCGTGGTCGCAAGAGAGCACAATGTGATGTCCAAACAGATCCCAAATACCGTAAAGATGGAAAAATGATGGAAGATAAAGCTACCATTCAGTGTTCATATGATCAAAAGATTGATATTAACTTTGGCATCTGCATTTACAATGTCGCCCCTGCTGGTGGTGGAATAAATGAAGTCGGCCTAAAACCCTTTCATGGAATTGAAAGTAAGAGTGCTTCTCCTACCTATGTGGGGAAGAACAGTAATGGAAATTTTATGTGGCCCGCAAACATCTTCTCCGAAGACATGGGACGAGAGAGTTTCTACAACGATGTCAACCTCAGTGAAAATGGACAAAAACTTGTGACCGAAAGGAGTTTTGGAAATGAAGAGGATGTGTCTGTAGTTGTTGAAAGTGCAGCAGTCGAAAACAGTAAGGACGAAGATGAGATGGAGAACGATGGAAGCTCGGGTGCCGAAGGTACTGAATAGGCTGAAACTGAGAAATCAAGGGCAATAATGGGTAAGGATTTTTCACTTGATTTGAGATGTTAGATTTAGTTGATGTTTGAAAATTTTCCCGCCTTCATTGGCTGATTGTCTTTCCTTATCAGAGGAATGGAATCTACCAAAGTTTTGTGCATCTAAACGGAGAGGTTTAATGTGTAAATGTTAATCAGCCATTTCACCATGAATTTTAGAAACTGTCTGATCCCAAATTGTATGATAAAAAAATAAAGTTACTTCCTCCGTCCCACTTCAAGGTTCGTACTTTCCTTTTTGGTCCGCCCCACTTCAAGGTTCCCTTCCATAAATGGCAAGTTTTGAAAATATTTATACCCTTATGATTTAATATATTTACAAAAAAACCATTCATTATACCCTTATAAAGTTAACATATTTACAAAAAAAATCAATCATTAACTTACTATTCCTCTCTATCATTCTCTCTCCTATTAAATATTTTTAACTTTTACATTCTCTCTCCTCTAATCTTCTACCCATTTTCAAAAAAATCAATCATTAACTACTATTCTCTACTCCACATTTAACTTTTACATTCTCTCTCCTCTAATCTTATACCCACTTTCAAAAAAAAATTCTTATGAAGCGTGAAATCCACACCAAGGAGTCTTGGTGTGGGACGGAGGGAGTATTAATTTAGATTTATTTCCATGAGTCCCCCTCACCCCAAATCATTGTTAATAAGAGCCCAGACAAGAATCAAAAGCCCACACACTATTTAAGAATCAAAAGCCCACAAATTATTTAAGGACTAAATCAAAATCCCATAAAATCCCAAACCTTTCGCCATTCCAGAGATCAGCACGGCTGCGTCCTATATCAATCACGCCCGTGCCCACTATTGCCGAATCTGATCCTTGTCAACTCTTATACCTTAAGGTATAACAGTTATTTTTTTTCACAATTTGAAGGAAACAAATTACTCTTATATAGATATAAGAATAATTCTAATTTTATAACCTTATATATAGGAGTAAATTTTATTATTTTTTAAGAAAATATGAAAAAATTTGAAAAAAATATGCTCTTATACCCAATTACAAGAGTAATTCTAGGATTATATATTTAGGTATAGGAGAAGATTGTTTAATAAAATATGATATTTTTTTTTTTTTTTTTTTTTTTTTTTTTTTTTTTTTTTTTTCAAGGAAAGATGAAAAATTGTGAAAAAAAATATTTTTATACCAAGGTATTAGAGTATTTTTAGTCTTATACATTTGGGTAGAAGAGCGACGGAGGAGTGGTATATATGACCATAAGTTTATATGAAATTTTATACTCCCTCCGTCCCTAAATGTTTGTCTCATTTGACTTTTCAAACATTTTAATTTAGTGATTTTGAAGCTTTAATTTTGTTTATTTTTACGAACGCTTTGAAAATTATTGATAATATACACCGCCGTTATGTAATACTCCGTCCCTAAATGTTACAAGTTTTGAAAATTTAGTGATTTTGAAGCTTTAATTTTGGAAATGAGACTTACTTTTTGGGACAAAAGAAAAGAGGAAATAGGACAAACATTTAGAGACGGAGGGAGTATCTCGTTCGTACTTTTATAACTTTTACACCTCGCCCATGAATCATGTACTCAGCACTTAATTTTATTACTAATGTTACAAAAATGTGATTCCATATGGCATCTCTATTAAACGAGTTGATTTTGTCTTTGCACAAGAAAACAATACTGTATAGAATAATGGAATATTACACCATAATAATTAACGCCGCTAGTGTTAAATAATAAATACATCTAAATATGAATATATGATCAAATGTGCTAAAAACAATTTAGTAATAAATTGATTAGATTTTTTTATGACAAGGTATCTCAAATTAGTAACTTCCATGATTGATAACAACAAATTGAAGTTATTACAATACTCCTCCCATCCCGTTCGAAATGATACAAATTTTCTTTTTGGGTCTCCCATTTGAAAGAGCATAACCAAAAAATGGAAAGTTTTTTATTACTTCTTTATTTGTGGGACCCACTTGTCATACTCTCACAATAAATATCCACTAACTATTCCATGCCCTAGTTTCTCTTTCCTACATTACCTTTCACTCACAACATTTATTTCACTATACACTTTTTCTCTTTCCTACATCACTTTTCTTAATTTTCGTGCAATGACACAAAAATGCCCTTTCGACATGTGGCGAAGAAAATATTTTTTAAGTAGAACATCACATAATTGCATTAATAAATATCAATAAGATTACGCTCCACAACAGTTAAATATCAGTCTCAAATTTGCTAATGATACATATACAGACGACAATAACAAAGCGTCAAACATGCCGATTCTTGATGATCAGATTGCGGGGCGATTAAGAAAGAGTAGAAATGACAATTAAAAAGTAAATCTCATAAGCATTTGAAAATTGGTTCTGAAAGTGCACAAGTAGTGGTGATCATAACATATTTATATTAAATTAACATGATAAGACAGATTAATTAGCGTAAGCTGACCCACTCCGCGTTAAATTTAGCTAAATTCCGTCCCGCATGTGAGTGAATAATTAAAAGAAACAAAAATATAACTACTTCCGGCCTTTTTTTCCGGATTAATTTTTATAATATTGCTTTGTTGATGGTTAGGGATGCAACGGAGCGGGTTCGGGATGAGTTCTTCATTTCCCAAACCCGCCTCTATAGTGATCTATCACAACCCGAACCCGCCCCACCCCGTGTTATGCGTTATCCGATCCCACCCCGTTTAACTCGCCCTGATAGTTATTTAAGTAATTTTCTATAAGAACAACCCTAATCCAATTCAAGGATCCCTCTAGTAATTTTCTATATATTCGGGGCATTTAAGTAATTTCCTATAAAGCCTATAAGGGCAATTAAGTAATTTTCTATATGGCGGATCCGGGGCGGGGCGGGGTAAACCCGAACCCTCCAAAAACCCGACGAGTTTTCAATTTTGCATTCCAAATCCGACCTATTAGGAGCGGTCTTTTCGGATTCAGGACGGGTTCGAGTTTTTTGTCATCCCTATTGATGGCTTTCGAATGTTTAAATTAGGATAATTAAATTAATTTTAATTTATTAGAATAGTAAAATGGTTCAAATTTATTGTAAAATATTAATTGCTTTGATGATCATAATATAATTATATTAAAGGAAGTAATAATCTTACTCTATAAATCATACTCCCTCCGTCCCACTCGAATTTGGACAAATTTCCTTTTTGGGCGTCCCATCCGAATTTGGACATCCCAAAATGGAAACCTTAAATCACTATTCTCTCCACTCATTCTCTCTCCTACATTATTTTAATACTCACAACACCATTATAATTTACTATTCACTCCACTCATTCTCTCTCCTATTTTTAAATTACACTCACAACATTTACCTTTTCCTTAATCTCCGTGTAAAGTAACTTTGTCCAAATTCGGGTGGGACGGAGGGAGTATTAATTAGAATTAATAGTGGGTAATTCTGCTTAGGCATTAATTAATTGTATTACTCTATTTGTATGTACCAATAATGTATCTTTCTTTTTTGGTTTCTTCCAAGTAAATAATACTTCCCTCAAAAAAAAAAAAAAAAAAAAAGTAAATAGTACTTCCCTCTTTGTCACAAAATTTATTAATTTAACTATACATCATTATTAAGAAAATAAAAATATTATGAGTTTGAAAAGTAAAGTGAAAAGAGAAAATTGATACGAAATATCAAGTGAATTGTTATTGTGATTGTAGCAAGTGAGTCTCATTATCGATTTTAGAAATAAATCAGACTAAGTATATCTTGCTTAAAAAGTATTATCTTCATTCTAAAATTAATATTCATTTTTATCAAGAAAAAAACTACTCCATTTTCAATTTAAAATAATCTGAAAATTCATTTAATAAGATTTTGTGAATATTAATTAATCAAGTACGTGATGGATAAATACAAATTTGGGGTAATCTTACTTACTGTATAATAGTCGGATAAGCTCAAAAAGTGAACGAGATACAAGAATTTGAAAAAATATCCAAAAATATTAACGCATTCATATGCATGCATGAACCGAACCATGAACCGTCGAGATCGGAAAAAGGTAAGTAAATAAAGAGAAAGATGAGATGGTAGCCTGCACTACATCCAGATAAAAACAATTAATTCAATTAAAATATCTTCACGTAACTGTATAACTATAAGTAAGCATTTCATGCCGAATTTCAACCTTTCAATATCACTTTACGTAAGATAGTCAAACAGTTCCTCTATCCCTCCCTCCTCACCGTCCACATCCAACTCCGACGACTTTTTCTTTCCAATTCCTCCGCCCTCTCTCTCTCTCTCTCTCTCTACTTAACACACATTCGATCTATATATACCAAACCCATATCATCCGTGTACTGTATGTTTTCATTTCTTGATCAATCAATCCGCCATTAATGGCTACAACAACAACCACCATTACAGAACATCAACTCCAACAGAAACCCATTAAACCACCAAGAAGCATCTGCTTCTCTTTCGCCGCCTACTCCAAAAACCTCATTGGCCATCTCCGCAATTCCGACGTCCCCATCGATTCTGGTCTCACGGACGCCGAAATCACTTCCATTCAATCCAACTTCCACTTCACTTTCCCACCTGACCTCCGATCCATTCTCCAAGAAGGCCTCCCCTTCGGCCCCGGTTTCCCCAATTGGCGCTCCTCCTCCACTCAGCAACTCCAGATTCTAACGACCCTCCCAATCTTGGGATTATCTAAAGAAATATCCAGAAATGGATTTTGGTTTGAGCCGTGGGGTGATCGGCCCAATATTAATGATGATGCTGTCGATTTGGCTGAACGGTTCTTGAAAAACGCGCCGGTTCTCGTTCCGGTTTATCGGCACTGCTACATTCCTTGTACTCCATGTGTGGCGGGGAACCCGGTTTTTTACGTAAACGGCGGCGATGTCAAGCTGTGGAGCTACGACGTGGTTGCGTTCTTCCAGCAGACTGAATTCAAGGGAAACGATCAGGGGATTCTGAAGCGGCCCACCTTGTCGAATCTGTTCAGTTCACCGTCGTGGGCGGCGACGGAGGCGAAGAGGATTGAGTTTTGGACGGAGTTGGTGGAAATCAAGGAACGTGAGGCGGAGGCGCGTGGAAATAAACGAGTGTGGTGGCGAGGGAATAGTGCGTTAGGCGGGAGCATGGATGATGCTTGTTGGCGGTTGAGGGAAGGAGGGTGGGAAGAGGAGGAGGTTAAGGAGATGATGATGATCGACGGTGGTGATGAATATAGATCGTCATGGTCACGTGGTAATAAGGACCTGAAGGATAGGGAGGCGTTGGTGTGGCACGTGAGGTTACTGTCGATGAGGTTGTTGCGTGCGGGGTGGAGCACTGGGGATGTGGTGGACTCGCTTGGGAATCTTCTCGATGGTTATCAGGATCATCGTCGTAATAATCAAGCGGATGAGAATCAGGTTCAGATTCAGAATGACAATGCTAACGGTGGGGATCAGTCTTGTTGGGTTGACTTTCATCAGCCGAAGGTTGATGCTAAAAAACCCAATTTGAGAAATTTGATGAAAATGGGAGTTGGCTCTTCTCCGTTAATTTTTGAGAAATTTCGTTAATAGATAGTTGAAATATAGATAGCTGAAAATTGAAATCATGATTAGATCGGAATAAAATGAGGGAAAATCGTCTACGGTGGTTTGGACATGTGAGAAGGAGACCGAGTGATGCACCGGTTAGGAGGCCGGAACAGTGGAGAAATGAGAAAATGGCGAGGGGTAGGGGAAGACCCAAACAAACTTGGATTAGAGTAATTGAAAATGATATGAATTTACTTGGAGTGGATGAAAGTATGGTGTTGAAGAGGCCGGAGTGGAGGGCAAAAATCCATGTGGGGGGTTGATTTTTTATTTTTTTATTTTTTATTTTTTTTTATTTTTTACCTTTTTACTTTTTTATTTTTATTTTTTTATTTATTTTTGTATTTTGTATTTATTTTTATTTTTTAATTTAATTTAATTTTTTTTTCACGATAACATATGATGATTCATGTTAGCCGACCCCAAATTATTTTGGGACTAAGGCTTTGTTGTTGTTGTTGTATTAGATCGGAATAGAACTAGGATCGGATATCACGTTACGTTAGACTCGAAATAGAAGACGTGCTACCGGTGAATTCGGATTCACCAATACTATGCTTCATTGTGCAAGTGAGACTTGAAGATAGTTCATATTTATTCAACTTGTCAAAATTAATTTGATAAAATATGTGGCTATCTCGATCATTTATCTCTCGAAAAATCGTGAAAATTTAGGAAAACGTGTTTTTAAATGTGTGGTTGCAATTTTTTTAAATATGTGAAATTTCGTGCACAATAAATTTTTATAAATAAATAAAACTTCGTGCGCTTGATTCATTACCAACAAAACTTCTGAATCTAGCTCAAAGGGTTTTGAATATAGTATTATTAAAATTTTCTGTATATGAATTAACAAGTATATTTGAACAAGACTATAACCAACAAACCTTCTTAATATCAACATTAAAGGATAAATATCAATATTAAAGCCTTTTGCATATGAATTAAAATGCACATTTGAATAAGGTCATGACAAACAAACCTTATAGATGTCGAAGTTACAGGTTTTTGGATATCCAAAATCTTTGAGATCGATATACAGGAACTTTGAGACTAATATCTATAAAAATTGTAAATAAGTGAAACTTCGTGCGTGATAGATCCATAGCCAAACAAATCTTCTAAATATAAATGTTAAATGCGTTTGGATAACTAGAACATTTGAAATTGAAATCTAAAACCTTTGAAGCTGGTATCTAGAAGGTTCGTTGGCGAAATCACGAGGCCTGCAAAAGTCACAGGGCTTCGCCTTGGCTTTAAAAACTCCACCTTGGCTTTAAAAACTCCAAAGACGTCATTTATGCCCTTAAACAGGTCTTTTAAGTTTTTATAAATGAAGTGATAAAAAATGGTTAGAGATAGTGTTTGATATTACCAGATGTTGTGTTACATAGTTCTAGTTTCTGTATTGGAAAAATTTCAATTATTTACAAAAATGCTATCACACACATTTTTTTAAAAAAAGTTTAAGTTATTTTTAAAAATATCATTGCATTTTTGAAAATACGTTTTTTATAATAATTAGGAAAAATGCGTTTTCACGAGTTACTCAAAATTTAGTGAGATTTATAGATGGATTAGCTGAATCCAAAATTGAATTGATAAAATCCCATGCATTGATTGGGAGAATTTAGAAAAAAGGAGCCAACTACACACACACGACTTCAATTTAATATTTTCAACTCAACTCTTCCATTAATTATACAAACGGATATTGTGCTCATTTGATAGAAGACACTAATAACTAATAACTAGGGATAGCAATTTAATCGAACCTAATCTAATCTGTATAGAAAATGTTTCAATTTGAAAAATTCGGATATGATTTTATTTTTTATGATCCGATTGATTTCGATTAACCTGTCGACCCGATTCAAGACTCAACCCGATCACATTTGCATAAGTCACAATTTATGTTTAGCCCCTTAAATTTTTAGAAAATACAAAATAACCCTATGTATATAAGTAAAATTTAGGGTTTTGAAGTAGAAAATTAGGGCTCTCTTTCTCTCTCTATCTGCTCCTCTCTCTCTGCGGTGCGGCGCCATTGCACTCTCTCTATCCGCTCGTCTCTCTCTGCGGTGCGGCGCCATTGCAGCAGCGTACCGGCGTTCATCCACTTCCTCCCTTCTCTCTCTCCCCGCTCGTCTCTCTCTTTCTGTGCCATCACAGCTGAGTTCTTCGCCTTCACCAATTGTCTATTGATTGAATGTGCCCTCTTAATTTATTTATTTTTGTAATGATTCCTGATGTTAGTTTGATTAATCTGTTCTTCATTTTTGTGTGTGTATGTGCGTGTGAGCAAGTGAGTAAATCGAAAATTCTCTTGATAGTTTTGAGTTGCTAAAGACGAACCCCAGCAATTTAAAATCAATAATTTAATGATTTTTTCGTTTTTGTTTGAACTTGAGATTTCAACATCAGTAATTTGATGATTTGAAATCAATAATTTGACAACTTCGAATTGGATCGGGGCTCGAATCCGACATTTCGTATAGAATTGGGTTCGATAACGGATTTATAGTGTTCGGATCGGATTTGAATCAAAACATATTCGATTTGAATCCGACCCGTTGTCATTCCTACTAATAACCATAATTATTTATTCTTTTTTGAGTAGGTCTCCAGATAAACGCGTTTCTCCAAAAGTTATGGAGAAACGTGTTTCTGGATATCAGTCTCAAAGGTTCTGAATATCCAGAACCCTTTGATCATGATATCCAGAAGTTATGTTAGAATGAGACCAACACATACCAACTTTCTGATCATGGCCTTCACTTTTTTCTGGATATACTTTTCACTGTTTTCTGGATATACTTTTCACTGATTTCTGGATATAGATTTGGCCAAGGTCATGATCAATACAAAATTTCTGGATATCCTTTCTCTTAATTTCTGGATATACTCCCTCCGTCCCAGCGAAAGAGCCATTTATTTCCTTTTTGGGCGTCCCATTTAAAAAGCCACTTTCACAAAAAGGAAACCTTAAATCACTATTCTCTCCACTCATTCTCTCTCCTACTTTACTTTTACACTCACAACATTCTCTTTCTTACATCACCTCCCACTCATTCTCTCTCCTATTTAATTTTTCATACTCACAACATTTAAACTTTTTCTCTTTCCTACATCACATTTCTTATTTTGCGTGCCCGACAAATTTGATGGCTCTTTCGCTGGGACGGAGGGAGTACTTTTTAATAATTTCTGGATATAGATTTGGCCAAGGTCATGGGCCAAGGTCATGGCCAATACAAAAATTCTGAATATCCTTTCAAAAGGTTCTGGATATTCAGAAACACGTTTCTCCATAAATTATAAATTATGGAGAAACGCGTTTCTCCCTAGATTTTGGCTTCTTTTTTTATACTATTAATCTCTTTATTATTATACATTGTATTTGGTGCTTGTTGGTAGCACTAGAATTGGAGTTTTTTTTAATTTTGATCTTATCCTAATATATTATTAGATAGGAAAAGAATATCATGAGGTTAAAATGTTTTAATTTTGTTCTTATCCTAATATGTTATCCGGTAATAAATGGATATCATGATATATTATTTTCTCTTTTCAAAAATACTCTTATAATACGAATTACGATTTTTCTAAACGTGGATTCTAAGCGCACACATTAAGCTCCTTAGATAGGGCAATTAATGTAGTTATTAAATTTAATTTAACCTATTTATTTCCACAAATATAAAAATACTTTTTATATATGTAAAATTACATATTTATGGAAACATATGTAAACTAATTAAATGCATTTACTGCATTATTTAATAAGTTTAATGTGTGCTCTTGAACCAATCCTCGTATTACATTCCAAGCCACATAGTAATAGCTAAATAATACTCATTCCGTCCCTAAAAGATTGTCTTGTTGCACATTTTGCAATTATTAAGGAAGAGCTTCACCTTCTTGTACCTTAGTAGATTTGCACTAACATTCATGCCTAAATTTAGAAATTGAACATACTTTTTGAGACAAGTCAAAATGGCAATGAAACAATCTTTCACCTTTTCTTTTCTTCTGAAGCTACTGTCACTTTTCATAGGTATAAGCAGATGTCAGGTTATTATGCCAAAAAGTCAGGTCATGCTCTAAATTTGCCCCCCTCCCCTCATTTTTATTTCTCACACACACACTCTGAGGCCGTAGGGTGTGGTCATATATTATACCCTCTCGAATGTCCTGTGAACAAGTCAGTGTTTTCTTCTACATTTCTTTCTTAGGGAACCACAAACTCAAAGCTCAATCCCAACCAACTCCCTGTCTCCAGAAACAAAAATTATGAAATACTACTTTTTTTTATATATATTTTGAAAAAATTGACATTTACAATTTAAGTGATGAATGTTGCAATTAAAGAAGGAAAGAAAAAAGAAATGGCTAATAAAAAATTTAAGAGGGATTTAGAAAAAAAAATTGTCATGCATATGAGTGATTCATGAAAATGGAATTGATTCAGCTAGCTTGCGTTGTAATTGTCAATAGAATTATAACTCAAAATTAGAGCTCTTTTGTTGTCGGTTCAAATTTATTTCTATTTTTTCTTCTTTTAAAGATTTAATTATGTTTGTTATCTTCTATATATTTTTTTTCTAATTAAAATTTTTAAAGTTTGTATTTACAAAAATTAACTTAAAAGATGGAGGTTAGTTTTTTATTTTATAATTATGGATGTAGTTGTGGTATCATAACTTTTTAATTTATTACATTTATAAAGAAAAGTTGAGAGAATATATCTGGTCACTATTGATGTTTGTGAAAGATAGGGGTAGATAGGTTATTTAATTTTATAGTTTTTGAGTTAGATGTGGTGTTATAAATTTTGTATTTATTACGTAAGTAAATAAAGCTTAAGAAAATGTATTGACCAATCTATAATCTATAATTATATAATGAGGCAAGTGCAAGCACTCATTTTTTCGCTCAAAATAAGGGCAAGTAAGTAATTTGATGTCCAGTCAAATTTGTAATTACAATGCCTTTCTAGTGGTATTTTGATAACGTTAAAGCCAAACCTTTTGTATTCCGACCGCTCTTCTTCTCTCTCTCTTTCTCTACTCCCTATGCACTCTCTCCCTCTCGACAAACGCCGTCGTCGCCTCCCTCTTCCCCCTAACATTCACGCCCTCTTCTACAAACGCCGCTGTCAATACTGTATTGTGGAGGAGAACGGGAAGACAATCACCGTCGGCCTCTTTTACAAACGCCGCTTTCAATACTGTACTTGTGGATGCTTTCTGACCTTAAAATCCAAGATTTTTAAGACTACCCATTACTTAAATTGTGTTCCTACTCATAATTTGAGGCAAATAAGTCTTTTGTGAATAGATTGAAGTGCCATTTCCCGTGCTGGATTTTAGGGGTGTAAGTGGTTCAGTTCAAACCGCGGTTCGGAATCAAACCAAATCAAACCATGCGGTTTAGTTCGGTTTTCAAGCAATAGTGGTTTGGTTCGGTTCAAAAAATTGTCAAACCGTGTGGTTTGGTTTGGTCTGCGATTTGGACCCCCAAACCACGGTTCGAGACCGCGAGACCGAACCACCAAACCAAACCACCAAACCGTTCAATATTAACCGTAAATATGTATATTTTTCATTTTCAACTTACATTTAGATTTGAAAATTCCTAATTCTATTCATGGATTTTAGCATATAACCCTTTTTTCTTTTGATTAATCTTCTTGTAATAATGTTAATTCACTCTTTCTCACATACCATTACAAATATTGAAATGACATGTTGTTATCATAAAAATTGAAGCACAATTTCAAGTTGTGCTTAAATACTAAATCTCTTATGTATGTTATGTTTGGAAAATTCAAACAAACATGACAATTAATTGTGTAGTTTGAAACCAATGTTCTATTTAATGATTTGAACCGTGGTTTGAATTGTGGTTTAAACCGCAGTTCGAACCGTAAAATCAAACCGCGGTTCGAACCAAGCCATGACGGTTTTGTTCGGTTTGGTTTGAATTTTTTCATGATTCAATTTGGTTTGAAATTTTTTCAAACCGATGACTGGTGGTTTGATCCGTAAATTGTCCCAAACAGAACCATTTACACCCCTACTGGATTTATTAATCGATTGTTTGTTCAAGAAACGTACGTCGTGGCTGATACTTGCTGGCCACTATGTGACGACATTTTTCTTTGAATGTGAAAAGCATTTGGCTTTCCAGAAACATTTCGAGTACACACTCGGTTCAAACTGCATAAAGTGTATTAGCAGTTAAATGCAAGTGAATAAATCAAAGTAATTTCGCTATTTCAGTAATCTGGCCTTTTCTTCTTTTGTGGAATTGGGAGTAATTTGTTATTATTCCCTTTGGTTTTCGTTCACTGTTTCTTAGTCCTCAGATTTTAATGCCTTATTAGCATCTCTAACAGTTTGGTCCAGAAATTGCATCAAAACACTAAAATGGTGAATTTCATGCTAACCGTTTGGTGCAAAAATTGCATCAAAACACTAAAATGGTGAATTTCAGCACAAAAATATCTTCCGTCATCTCCAATAGCTTGCTTCAAATCTTGCACCAAATAAACACTAAAATGGTGAATTTTATGCTCTAACTGTTTGGTGCAGAGATTGCATCAAAACACTAAAATTGTGAATTTCAGAAAAAATTATCTTCCGCCATCTCCAATTGCTTGCTTCAAATCTTGCACCAAATAAGAATTTATATTTCAACACCAAATATCTTCCACCATTTCCAATATCTTGCTTTAAATAAGATTTTTTTTCAAAATATTCTTATTATTTCATTTAATTAAAATTACGTAATTTTTGTTTAAAAAATTAATGTTACAAATTGAATAGTTTTGCTTAAATGAAGAAAAAAAAACAAATTCAATAATATAAATAACAAACAAATATTAAATTAAAATATATACTATCTCCGTCTCAAAATGAATGTAAAAAATTTATTCAAAATTAATATCTAAAAAAATTGATTATTCATTTTGGGAGGGAGGAGGAAGTAGTATTTAAATAAAAAGGGAAGAAGAGGTTTATTTAGCGTAAGAAAAATACATGCGCCAAATTTGACGCTTCTTTCCATCGCCAAAATAGCGTGCGGTATTGGAGGAGGATTTTGCACCAAATTTGACGATTCTTCCCATCGCCAAAATAGCGTGCGGTATTGGAAGAGGATTTCGCACCAAATTGGCGATGACGCGGCTGTTGGTGTCGTTTGTTGGAGATGGTCTTAGTTGGCAAGAGGGGACTACCTAACTTTGTAGGTATTTGAAATACAACTTCAAATCACTTATTAACAACACTAAAATCTCCTATTTCAAGTTAAAAACTGGCTCCAACGCTTAAAAAACCAACTTTCCTTTATTTAAATACTAATTTGAAGTGTTGAGGATCAGAGCAACCCAAAATTAATTCCATGAATGACCTTAACATATTCCAATCCGCTCTACCATTTCTGCAAAGCTTGCACTATATTACAGTTTTGCATCAGAGACATAGACAACAGTATACAACTTTTACACAATCACTCTCAAAATTAAAGTGAAGAAAATTACAACAGCTATATTAGATGGTGAATGAATTAATCAGAAATATCACTCTGCAGCTGCATTTTCTTGGTTGTTCCCTCCGGTCCCACTCTCTGGCAATGTTCCAAGGTCTGTGCGAGCATCTGTTTCCTCTTGTGGGATTGAAGAACCATCATTGTTCTTCACTGTTTCTGCATTCTCATTCGAGTTTGAAGATGCATTGTTTTGATCATTCTGGGCTCCATTAGCATTCTCGTTTGTGTTTGCAGATGAATCCCCATCTGCTTGGGAAGCTGAAGTAGAAGAATCGACTGATTCGTTTTGGACTTGATTATTGTTTCCGGCATCAGCATTCTCATTCGAGTTTGAAGTTGAATCACTATGTGGGATTGCAGTGGAAGAATCACCTGATTCATTTTGGGATTCAGCAATGGAGGAATTATCTTTATTATCTTTATCATGCTGCCCTGCATCAGGATTCTTATTTGTGCTTGAAGTTGCATCACCATTTTCTTGAGAGGTTGAAGAATCTTGATCATTTTTCCCAGCATCAACATTCTCATTTGTGTTTGAAGTGGCATCATTTTCAGCTTGAGAAATTGAAGTAGAAGAATCAACGGATTGTGTTTGGCTTGTAGAACTTGAGGAGTTTTCTTGATCTTGCTGCCCACCATTTGCATTCTCATTCGAGTTTGAGGATGCATCATTTTCAGTTTGGCTTGTAGCAGTGGAAGAATTTTCTTGATCTCCGTTTGTGTTTGAAGAGGCTTCGTTGTCTGCTTGAGAGGCCGAAGTAGAAGATTCATTTGTTTCATTTTGGCTTGAATCTCCATTGGTGTCGTTCGAAGGTTTCCCCTGATCTGCTCCTCCTAGCTCCGTATTAACATTGTCAACATTCTTGTTCTCGGTTAAATTTTCAGTTTCTGTTTTTTCAGTCACAGCCGATCCATTACTGTTTGAAGAGTCTATAGAATCACCATTCACCGAGTTTGTAGTCACTGCATCTGTACTTTCAGTCTGTTCCTTCACCACGGGATGTGTGTTTTCTCCGTTCTGTTGCTCTAAGTGGGATTCTTCTCCACTGGAATCCTTGGAATTATCACTAGCCTGTTGCTGTTCATTAGCTTCTGTCGTCTCATCGCCCTTCTTTTCATCAAGAATTACATTTGGGCTAACATTACTTTCACCAGCATTTGGACCAGACTTGTTCTGCTCGATTTCTGACGTGTCAGTAATACTAGGTTTACTTTCCCCAGATTCATTCTGCTCCTCGTTCTTCACCGGTGCTTCCCCACTTGAATTCTCAGTTACCCCACTCTCAGCTTCATTTTGATTTTGCTCCTTGTTCTTTGCTTGTTCATCACCATTTAAGCTTTCTGTACTACTCCCATTTCCATTTTCAGTTGTACTCTCCTGGGATTCTTCACTTGAGGCGTTTTCTCCATCACGGTTTTCCTCGTTTACCCTTCCATTGCTCTCATCATTCCCACCATGGTTATTCTCTGTTTCTTGACTCTGTTTGTCATTTGTGCTCTTGTCTTCATCCTCTGATATCTCACTTGTCTTCTCTTCTTTCTTCTCACTTTCACTGTCGTTTTCCTTGGCCCCTTCACTTATATTCTCCTCTTTCGGCTGCTCACTTCCATTCTCATCTTTGAAGTCCTTCCCTTGTGTCTCCTCATTTCCACCCTCTTTACTTTCGTCTTTAACATCATTATTCTCTTTAGTCTCCTCTCCATCTTTACCACTTTCTCTCTCCTCTTCATTTCCGTTCACTTCATCTCTCTCCTCATTCTTACTCTCACTCTTCTCCGCTTCAACTTCCTTATCTTTTTCCTCTTCACTCTCCTCATTGCTTTCGTTTTCACCATTCTCATCTTCTTTCACTTCCTCTTGATTTTGTTGATGTTCTTCTTCCTGATTAGTTTCTTCATCTTCTTGTTCTTCTCTTTCCTTCCCATCATCAATATCCGTCTCTTCAACTTTAGGCTGAAGGTCCTTCCTCCCTAACTTGATAAGATCATTCCCATTTTCTACCTTCTCCGAGACATTGGAGCTTAAAGATTTCTTGCTCCCTGAGTGTTGGACTTGGTAAATCAGCCAGATACCAATAGCTACCAATACACATATTTGCAAAGCATGCTTTACTTTGAGTCCTTTGTTTCTCCCGTTCCTACGAGGTGAATGCTTTAACATGATGACTTGTCTACTTCTCTTCTACCTTCAAGTTCTGTCCAAGACGATAAGAAAACTGATCCAAATATGCTGAAGAAGAATTAAATAAATAAAGAGAAAAGGAAATGATAGACAACAAACTGAGTTCATTAACTCAGATCAAGCTTAAAATTAATGTAATGTAGATCAACAATTTGGTGTTACATAAAACATACCCCCAAAATTAATAAAGATGCATTATGATCTTAATTTCCAACATAATTACTGGCAGTAAAATAAAGAAGCACAACTCAACTGAAGTAAATTAATTACTACATCCGTCCCAAAACGAATGTCCATTTTTGTTGTTCCGTCCCAAAATGAATGTCCATTTTTGTTGTTCTTAGGGAGTAAACAACATCACAGGAAGTAAATGCAAGTGAAATATCAAATCTTAATTCAAAACCCGCCATATAAATCAAGCCTTTTTAATCAATTATAGCAATCCCAGCTCAACAAATCAAGATTATCATAAACAGAAGCAACAGTGTATAACCAAATAAGCCAATAATTCAGATTTAGATCCAGATTCGAGAATTATGAATATTATCAAATGCGAAGAAACTACAGAAAATTCCCGGAAGAACATACCAGGTTAAGGAAGCGAAAGAAGGAAAAGCTTCCCCTTTTCCAAAAACCCAACAAAGAAGCTTAGATCTGAAAGCTGAAAACCCAACAAGAAACCTTCGATTTCGACAATGTTGATGATAAATAAGTGGCGGTTGCCGGCCTAATTACAGGTACTTGACAACTAAGTATTGTTTGGTAACTTGTACATTTCAAAAAGGTACTACTAGTGATTTTGTCAAACACACAGTATTTCTCTCTCTGCACATATAACTCAGATCGGATCTTGGAAGGGGAAAGTGGAAGCTTCAAAAGGTTGTATTGTATGTAGGCAATGTGCAATATTTTAATGGGGAAATTTCATTTTGAATCCCATGCAAGTCACTTGTCATTCGAATTCGAAGGATATTTTTAAACAAGAACTCTTTCATTGTTGTATTAATGCAAATTGAATAAAAAATAATAGTCAAAATAGAAAATATAATAGCACTAAATATAAAAATAAATTATATCAATAACTAAATAAAGGTTGAATTGCAAAGCACTTCAGTACACCCACCTTATTCCCGCCAAAACATGCATTTGAACAAAATATGGACTACATTCATTTTCGGTCAAAGGCCATTTATTAAATACACCCCAAATTGCCCTTACCTCATAGCGTACAAAATAAGATGGGTCGTTTTGTATTTCACGCACGCGCTCTTTTCTCAATCTATCTCCTCCCTCTTCAAGCCGATCTCTATCTCTACTCCCTCTGCGTCAAACCCACCCCCTATCGACGTTGTACCTTTTTCCTTAAAAAGGTACATCTATCTCAAGGCCAAATGAAGCCCTTTCTCAAGATCGACTTTTCTTTATGCGTCGTTCTTTCTTCATGAAATGAACTGGGAACAGAAGCTAAGCTAAAGTGCCGCACCATGCCACCATGTTGTCTATCGCCTCCTTGGAACAAGTTTGTTCTTCTTTTCCCTCTCCGACTATCCCTCACCTCCACCCAAATCTTCCTACTCAAATCTCAAAGCCCTAAATTCCTAAACCCTAACAAATTTGGGGGTTTGGGATGAAATCCGCTTTCGAATTTACATTAATTTGTACCAACTACATATACATATTGAACATGGTGTTGAAAGGTGTGAGTATTAGTATAAATTGGTAAATTTAAGGTTATGACATGGCCCTCTTTTGGCACTGGCACTGTTAACTCATGAAAAGAATGCCTAACATATTATGCAAAAGCTTCAATTTTTGGCTTATTGAGAAATTATTCAATATAATAATTGGACATGATCATTGGTAAAAAAAAATCACTTGAATTCATTATAGATCTAAAATTCATTAACGAATATTCTGAGCCCTTGTTTTAGGTAAATTCTCAACCTACATAAGTATTATATTTATACATTGTGCTTTTATTGATAATTTTTTTTATTTATGTATAGATCTGAAAAATTATAATGGTATCATTTGTATAATTTAATTACCCTTTTTGGATAACTGACAATTTGCTATCATTGTTAATAATGTGGTTTATCAATGTCTAATTATTTTTTGTGCTACACTATGTAACTAATTTTGTTATAGCTTTTGACTGAATAATGTGATTGATCAAAGTTTAATTATCTTTTTTATGCTTCAGTTGTTCAAGAATTTAGTTTCAATAAAAGAAAACATTTAATTCAATAATTCTACAGGTTGTTTTACCTGAGCTATTGTATTTTTTATCTGTCTTTATTGAAGTTTAGAGTCTCAAATTCATTAATCAAACTTTGTTTTTGGCTTATGTTGAAGGGTATTGAATGATGTACATTCTGCCTAGAGTCTTACCCTTGTATAGTTGCTATGTTAGATCATTGTAAAAATGAATTGCATGATTGGCAAATTGTCTAATCTAACTCATGTAACTTAGACGAAGCCTGATTTTGAGAGTGTCCATCCTTGTATGGGTACTATTTCCAACTTACAATTAATCTGATGATAAGTAGAAATAAAAAGTATGGACACTATGCACCAAAGCTAAATTTTGGGGTGGGGAGGGGGAGAAAGGAATAGTTGACCCCATTTTCTTGAATTATATGTGCATTGTATATCGTATTTTTTCTAACAACGATGACTCTTTGACCCAATTTTCTTCTATTGTTATTGTTTTCTATGTGCGGTCTTTTTTTTCTAAAATACATATACTCCCTCCGTCCCATTACAAAAGAGGAAAGTTGGTCAACTGTGTGAATCTTTGACCAATGATTTTATGAATGTCTAGATATCTCTATGCAATTCTAAAAAAAGTTATTGATAGTATTTTTAATGGTGAAGCAATAACAATTTTTAAAATTACAAAAAAATATCTAGATATTCATAAAATCATTGGTCAAAGATTCACACAGTTGACCAATTTTCCTCTTTGTAATGGAACGGAGGGTAGTATATGAAAAGAAATGAAAAAAGTTAATTATTGTTGTTTGATTAGCGATCTAACAGTTCGAGCATATTTTGGTTTGAAGCCAACTTCTCAATGTATGGCTTCTTACATTGTTGTTTATTTCTATATTGTTTTATCACCAGACATACATAAAAAAAAAAATCATTTGCAAAATCAATCATATATGTAGGTTAGAAGTGCACATTGTCAATGTCCATGGAGAAAGAAGATTTATGTTAAAAATCAATCATAAAAAAAGAAAATTTTCCCATCATTGTTTACTTTATCGAGCCTATTATATGAACATTATCCTTTTTCCAGACATGACTTTCTCACTGTTTACTTGTATTTTGAAGTAAGATAGGCTCTCTTGATCAGCAGTGGCTTCCGTATTACTGTATATAATGGAAGGGTAATAAACATTACGATTCTAGAAAGTTTTGCTTTATGTATGATTTGACCTTGCCCGAGGCCTTGTTGTTCGTGATGGATTCACATATATCAAATTATTGGTATGATGAATATGCACCTTTTGGAATGCAATATCTTCTCCTGTATTCTCATGTACAATACTCTAGACAACAGTTAACATTGTCAGTGAAAACGGATCCTTATTATTTGAAATTGTTGGGATTGGTTCCGATTTCACCGACAATGTTAATGACTGTCTACTGTCGGGGAATAGACGTCAGTGAAAATTGTTCCACCAATTCTCTCCTTTTCTAACATTCAAACAAAACACGCTTGTGGTTGTTCCAGTATTTTCCTGTTGATTATAACCTTTGCAGCTACTATATTCTAAATAGAATTTACCCATTCTGCATAGGTGTAATGGCTGATGAATTTTATCCATTGATCTCTGCATAGATGGAAAAAAAGTGCCAATTTTTTTACTGTTTAAGTAATATTCCCTCCGTCTCAATATGATATTCCCATTACAAATTTTGTTTGTCCCAAAGAGATAGTCCAATTTCCAAACCTAATAGGTTAGAATAGTTGAACATCCGTAGTTGCCCAACAAGGAAACAGAGGGAGAGAAGAGATTATAAGGGTTATGCACTTTATCAATTTCATCAACATTTCATAGATTAAGGTTGAATTATTTAGATTCTATTTGAAACTTTTCTTACTCCAATCTATAATTATATAAAGGCTGAAATTATTTGCAAGTCCTTTTCTATTTGAAGTTTTTAATTCGAGTTAAGTGGTATGGGCAGATGTATATAAGTACTAGTACATATGCCCGTGTCCGAGGACACGGGTCTTTTTTTTTTAATTAACTTAAACATTTATAGTTACAAATTATAGTGATTTTTAACATATAGATTTTTATGAACATAAACATTATGCCCTTGTTTACAAAAAGATAAAGACATAAATTAACATCTAATTAACATATAGATTTTTAACCACTTGAAGTAAAGATGTTGTCTCAATCGAAACAGACATTGACCAGGTACGTTTACGTAAAAGCACCTGAAATAAATAAAAAATGAAATCAATATATTTTTATATTAAATTAACAATATAATAATTAAAAAAAAAATAATTACCTTATTATGCCCATTCCAAGCCCTTGTCGTAGGTTTGTGCAAGCGTCTATATTCTTTCACACACGCATCCCATGACTACAAATATATGATTCAAATATTTGAGAATGATGATAAAAAAGCGTATCATTTAAAAAATTGTTTAAGTTATGTTATAATTACCTTTTCATAGTTATACTATAATAAAACTTCGGGTAGACAATGTTTGTTGTAGAATTTATGTTACTTTCGGAGAGAAGAACATTAATACGCTCGGAGATGTGCATCTAGAAAGAGCAACGTACGCTTGTCCATGACTAAAAACAGGATTGCGCAAATCAATACCCACAAATTTCACCGATCGCCCTTGTGATTTGTTAATGGTCATCGCGAATGCCGACGAACAGGAAATTGTCGCCTCGTCATGTTGAAAGGCAATTCTCCTGATGAAGGAGTTAGTGATATTCTTGGGATAAAACTAATTTTCCAGCCTTATCCCCGGCCAAAATTTGAGCTTCAAGAACGTGTGGCGCACATCCGACGATCACTAATCGTGTGCCATTACAAAGACCATCATTCGGAGCAAGATTTCTCAATAACATAATGGGATGCCCAACTTTTAAATCAAGTTTAAAAGGTGGTAAGCCCTGAGGATTTAGTGAATTGAGATACTCATTTGGATATCGATTTGTAATGTTCCTACTGGATTCATCATCGTGGCACATTTTATCAAGCCACTCAAATAAGAAACTGTTTCACCAGGAAATATGTGAAGTGCCCTTTCATTAATAGAACTAACATCGTCATTTCTTGCCGATAAAATTGTGCGTTCAGTAAGGAAAGCTGGGTTCGCCACGCCTGCTACCCCCAGTTGTGGGTAAATGCTATCTAATAACTCACCGTTATTTTCACAAATCCTTATTGTCGACGGTATTAATATAACTTCTTCAGATCAAGCTCCCAATCAATTTTTAATCATGAAAAAAATTAACCATTTTAAAACACACATATGTTACAAGATTGAAACACAAATGTTGAAAATGTTAAAGTAATTAAAAAATACCTTCATCAGAAAGTTCAGAAAATCCACCAGTGAATTATTTGTGTTGTCCAGACGCATGTTAACATTTAACGTTAGGATATTAATGGCAGCACCATAGAGGTGAACGTCTCAATGTTGCCCCCAACTATCTCGTGTTCGAACACCCCTTGGAACTACAGTAGGACTTGTCGAAAATCTCCGCCCAAAACAACGGTGATGCCTCCAAATGGTTTGTCATTACTATCCCGAATGTCACGAAGGGTGCGATCGATGCCTTCAACACAAGATCGATGTTGCATTGGCACTTCATCCCATATTATGAGTTTAGCTTTTTGAACAACTCAAAGCATGTATAGATTGCTTAGTAAAGCCACATGTTGAATTTCCATGAACATCAATCGGGATACGTAAGGTCGAGTGCGCAGCTTCTACCACCAATTAACAAGAAGGATGCAATACCGGATGATGCAACAGCTTATAACAATGTGGTCTAGAGAACGACATTTAAGTGTTACCGTGTTGTACAGAAAGTTTTTCCGTCCCAAAGACCACCATTCAAAAAGAAAGTTGTTCCACGATCTTCAAGAACAAGAAAGAATTGAAGAGTAAGCAACCCGCCGAGCATCATTTAGAGAACCCACCCTAGTATCGACATCATGTTCTTGCGCTTTGATGTTTAACCGACGGTGTTCCCACATCAACTTATTACCCGTGAACTCACTCCAATTTCTTGTAGGCAAGGGCATCGGTGGGAAGTCACCAAACTTTTTCCCGTTTCTTGAAGTAGCCGATTAAGAAGATACAACCCATAATCTTCGACAACCGAAATGCCGGGGTCCTGGAATACCAAATTGTGTACGTATCTTATGAGCAAGGTCATCACAAATATGAAGACAAAATTGTTTCCACAAATCATATGGGTTTAATCTGAGAACATCGCTAAGAATTGTACTAAACAATCTTCGAAGCCGGTATCCAGCCCGCATAATGTATGCTTCTTGAAGGCATTGTACCCACTCTTCATCATCTTCTACTAATCCATAAGCAACACATGCTAATTTAAAAGTGGGATACAAAACACCACCGACAGCGCAAGCTCTGAAATGAAGATGGACCTTTCGACATGGGCGAGTAGCAACCGCAAGTAAAATCTCTCTCCGCACTGGGAAGCAAAGTACATTCTACCAATAGAGAATCCAATTTGTCTCGGTTTCCACTCCTTCTTGTTGAAAACGAAAAATTGAGGAAACTCATGATATGAAAATTTGGGTGCATTCGGATTTGCTGTGTAATATGCAAAAAAAGATGTTAGAGTCGATGCTTGATTGGCAGCTTCTGCATATATCTTCACCGTATCTTCCGGATTAAAATTCACGTGATGCAATCCTGGTAAATGAACAAATAACCGCATGATCGGTGGATGTTCACCATGCATTGTGTTTCCAAAGATGCGCCAAAGAAGCTTCAGTGGGGCTAATATACCTTCCATTAAGGTACTGCTGGATCTCATTAACTCCTCCAATAATCATCAGTAAGGCAATCATGTCCTTTGTAAATGTACTTATTGATATACTTAACACAAACCAAGCCCGCACAAACTTCAACATTTATGTGGCAATTGAACATTCTCGAAAGATGTGGATTGTATGGCACAACATGCTCGGTTATCAACTTCTTGTCCCCCGACCGTATAAGTTCGACCGCATTCCTTCGACGATATGTTGGATATCCATCATCCGCCATACGGTCGTTGAATCTCGCATAAGCCTTCGGATATCTTTTAGTGCAGACATTTTTTTCCAAACACGAAGATCCACACGGTCCATGTATCATACAACTCAAGATCAAGCTGTTTCATGTAACACGGATCATCTCTCTCGTCTGGAATTTCAACACACACAATCTTATCAACTTGTGCACATGTCCCGATTTTGTCTCTTGCAAAGAAGAAATAAAAGTAAATGCATATGTGGAAGTCCGCGCTTTTGAAATTCGATCGTGAAAACATGAGCAACTTTAGTACCAAAAACCCCATTCTTCTCAATTTCTTTCATTAAAGCTTTACGTTTCAACTCGAAAACACGCGCAACTAAATCAGGGACGATCGCTTGCCGATTGATTTGGGAGCAACGCTTTAGTAATTTCTCGCCACTTGGGATTAGCAACATGGTAAGGAAGATATCCGGGTGGTGGTGGTATCGTGTGATTGCCATCAATCTTGAAAAATTTCAAACATATATCTCGGACTACCCAAGAAAGAAGATGGCAAAATCATTGGTCGACCCACTTGGTTTGGATCTCGTGCCTTCTCGTACAATCACTTCAAGAAGGTCCTTATAAAGTTCACTTCGAAGCTTACTCGATTCAATATCATGTAGGTCAACCGATTTTGCTCAATTGCAAAGAAACGCGTCCACCACAAATTCCCGGTTTAACCTTCCACCCTCAATATCGTTGAAAATTCACCCTTACGCCGAAAAAGACGGTAGCTATAGTAATCCATCCGGGTAATGCGAGATGTAGATGGACAATTGGCATCGACATTCCATCTTTTTCAAACCGGGTTCCCAAATCGAGCTCGCCAAATGGGAAGAACAACACATAATGCAAAGGTAAGTATGCAGGTGACACTCATTAATTCGCATTAATCCATTTTGCCCTCGTAAATGTAAGAGTATGTCCCTCATACCACTCGGATCATCATTCCCATCACCGGGTAAAATAACTGCAATCTCATCTGCTGTAGGTAAGTTGTATCTACGACGATCCTGTGCAGAGCTGTAATGTAGTCGAACTGGAATGTTTGCATCACCTACTCCAAAGTTGACATAAAATTTCATGAGCTTGACGGTACTTTGCCGGAATGGGTTGTGCTCCAAAGAAAGTGTCCTGGATAATCTTCATCACGTCTTCTCTCAAATGTGGATTATTACGACACCGATATTGCAAAGCGGTATCCTGGATCATAAATGTACAATTGCGCGTAACCGGTTCTTTTCCGGTGGATGCACGAGAGATCCAGTTCGATGACGCAATTCACCGTGTATGACAAAACTTGGAGGACCTCTCCCATTGACAACCCTTTCATCAAGTTGAGCACCTAGACTTGTAAAAGCATGAGACGCATTATACTGTCGAATGTATTTCTGAAATGACTTTGATTGAGCATCATTTCCGTCATACAAAGATTTAATTGCTGGAGGTGGCGTTTTGAGTTCAGGAAGTCTAACCTTTCCACTGCACAACATGTCCCAAAAAGAGGACGTGTTTTAGATGATTTTGCGAGTTTTTCATCCATCCAATGTAATGCCCCACAATGAGGACACTCAACATCCATTTCACCGAGAAAGTGACGAACCGTGTTTCCAGCTATTGAGAGGTTGGTGACATCATTTGGATTAGTTGTTGTCCTACAAAAGATTTTAAAAATACTATTTAAATCAATTTCTAAAGTATAATAGAGTATATATATCTCTAGTTATGTGAGCTAAGTTGAAAATTTACCCATTGGGTAGAACAACAACAGGAGAGGTAGGAATCGTTGAGAAAAATTCATCTTCAAGGTTTCGACGGAGAGGAATGATATTTAAATCAATATCTTCATGAATAATGGTTGCTTTGTTACCGCATCATTCTCGGGCCGGGGAGTTCTTTCAAATGCACCTCAAGTCCTGGGGTTCGTGGGGGAAAGTTTCGCCCGACGTAAATGATCTCAATCTTTTGATCCTATAAGATGAGTCGACGGTGGCACAGTTGTGTTCTTCGCCATCTTTTCCCTCAACATACGTTGTTTGCGAGTTAAACTTGATTCGTTAACCTAAAAATCACATTATTTATTATATTTATATTATTTATATCTATAGTATAAATGAGGCCTGTGTTTGCTACCGTTCTTGCTACGGTTCAACAAATCGAAATTCCCATTTTGCCCTCACTATTTTGTCCCTTTTCCATTTTGCCGTTAAAAAAATTAATTTAAAAAAAATTAAAAAAAAATTTAAAAAAAAATTACGTGGCCTTGGTCACGGGCATGTGCTAGTGTTTAATAAAATTATTATATGTTTATTTGGAGGAGGTACTTCGTTTAAGTGGAAAAAATTGTAGGCACACTTCAAAAACATTAAGGCAAAGGAAAGACAAAATAATTATTGATGAATTATAATAAATTATAATAAATTAAATTAAATTACATGCATTTAAATTATAAATAAACAATAATAAATATTTAAACCGAAATAAATTAAATACCAAATGGGGCAATGCAGCTGTCGGTAGATTTGTTAGTCGATTTTGGTCCTAATAATGAATTATAAATATTAGTCAAAAAATCTATATATATTCGTTAATTAATGTAAATACAAAAAAAAAATTAAAAAAAATTAATTTAACATCAAATGTTTACCCTTATCATTTCATCGTGTTCAAACGGTTCTCGCATGACAACTGAGACATTGTTTCTTCTCAAAATGTCAATCTAAAAATCACATTATTATCACAATCACATATCACATATCACATATAAAATAAAAATCACATATAAAATGAAAATCACATATCACATATAAAATAGTAATAGTAAAATATTAACTTATGTTTCGCTTAAAAGCCGAATCACCATATCCATAAATGTTCAATGTTCCCTGACTGTTCATTTTTTTTAAACCTATAAAATTAAACACAATATTTAAATAAATGTTCAATGTTTCTTCTCAAAATAGCAAATTCTGTCATTTGGAAAGGATGGACCAAATTCAATATTGAAACACAAATTTATTTCTCAAAATAGCCAAATCACACACACGACCTTCTCACTCCTCTCTCTCTTTCGCTCTCTATCCGGAAATCACCCCTCTCTCTCTCCTCTCTCTCTCTATACGCAGAGAACAATTCTCCATTGTCGTCGTCCCTCAAGCTTCCCCGACTCCGGCCAAACCTTCACCCAAATTCCACCCCATCTAATTCTCTCTCACTGACTCTCTCTCTACTCTATCTCTATCTCTAATTCTCTCTCTCACTCACACAGGAACGGGAAACCCACCAAATCAGGACCTCCGCCACCGCCTCCGCCTCCCCTTCCCTTCACCACCGTGGCTACCCCACCCCTCCCACAATCAATGGACCTTCGGAGCAATCAATTTTTGGAGACGAAGCCCTAAATCACGCAAACCGTCCGCAATTGCCCTGCGGATCCGCCTCCAAACCGTCCGCACTCCGCCCTCAAATCCGGCCGCACTCCGCCTTCAATCCGGATTCAAGGTAATTTCCTCGGTGCAACCAGCTTGTCGTTGTTGGTTTTGTTGTTGTTTTGGATTGAAGGTTGATCTAATTTCCTCAATTCGTCAGTTGCTGGTTCCCTCAATTCGCCGTTGTTGGTTCTGTAATATTTTTTTTTTTTTAATTTTTAATTAAAGAACATAAATTAGTTAGTTTGGGTTCTTTGGAACACTACAAAGGTTGTTTTTAATCTTTTGATTAGCTTCTCGGTTCAACTCTTAGCGAGTTATGTAGAACTTTTCTTCATGATACTTTTCTTCATGTACATCGGAGCAATAAAGGTTGTTTTGAATCTTTTAATCTTTTGAATCTTTTGAATCTTTTGATTAGCTTATGATACATTTTTGTGGTCTTGACTGTCAAGCTTGACAGTTGAGTTCTTCATCTTTTGGATGTACATTTGTGCTGTAGAACTTTTCTTGGTGCTTGTCTTTTTGCATTGGTTCACTTGTTGAAGTTTTGTGAATGGGGTTTGAAGAATTGGGGGTGGGAAGTAAATATGAAACAGAGAAAATAAACAGAGAAAATAAACAGAGAAGATGTGTATGAACATTTACCTTTTGAATTTTGAAGTTTGAATGCTTTTTTGTAGATGATTGAATTTGAAATTTGAAATTTGAACTGTAAAAAGCTTTTGCCTGTGTAAAGTTTTGGGGTTTATAAATGAGAGAAGAGGCCAGAGGGTGTGGATTTTTTGACTGAAATTCAAATTTCAGGGGGGAAACTGAGGACGGGAAGATGATTTTTGAATTTGTAATTTTTTTTTTTAAGGGCAAAATGGGAAAGGAATTAAAAAGTGAGGGCAAAATGGGGATTTCCAGCCTTGGAACTGTTCAAAGCACTGTTGAGAAGGCAACCTTGATTTATACTATAGATTTTTGAAGCAATGGAACTGTGTTTTTGTTTTTGTTTTTAATGCAAAAGAAGAAGCACTCATGTTTCGGCAGTTTAATGCAATCGATGATAATGGAGTCCTAGAACAGAGATTACGACCATATGTGGATCAGTAACTATTTCTTGATTTTTTTGGAGTTGCTATAGGACCATTCTTAGTGTTGTCATGTCCTATATCAGTTGCTATAGGACCATTCAAAGGTCTTAATGTGTTGGTATAAGATTGTGTGAGGTCCTATATCACTTGATATAGGACCATTCAAAGGTCTTATAGCTTTGTATATGATGTTGTTAAGTCCTATACCAGTTGCTATATGACCATTCAAAGGTCTTAATGCGTTGGTATAAGATTGTGTGAGGTCCTATACTACTTACTATAGGACCATCCAATGGTCTTATAGCTTTGTATATGATGTTGCCAGGTCATATATCACTTGCTATAGGACCATTTAAAGGTCTTATAGTTGTGTATATTATGTTCCCAGGTCCTATACCATTTGCTATAGGACCATTCAAAGGTCTTATAGCTTTGTATATAATGTTGTTAAGTCCTATACCAGTTGCTATAGGACAATTCAAAGGTCTTAATGCGATGGTATAAGATTGTGTGAGGTCCAATATCACTTGATATAGGACCATTCAAAAGTCTTATAGCTTTGTATATGATGTTGTTAAGTCCTATACCAGTTGCTATAAGACCATTCAAATGTCTTAATGCGTTGGTATAAGATTGTGTGAGAGTCTATAAGATCTATGCTGCTATGACCATCCAATTTTATAGGCTTTGTATATATATATACCATTTGCTATAGGAGCAAATATATACTTAATTAAATTTTGAATATTGAATCTCATTAATTGATTGTGAAATCTCATTTTTTTTTTAATTAATTTTCCTCCACAGTTTATACTAATCAAATATATTGCAAAAATAAACATAAACAAAGCATTGACCAATCGGTTAAGACCTTGATTTATAGTGGAGGATCTAGAGTTCGAATCCCACACTCTACATTTTGATTCAATTTTGTTAAAATAACATAGAAAAGGACGGGGTGGGCTAAGCGGGCTGTTTAGGAACTGGACGGAAAGGAGGGGTATTCTAGGTATATTCATTACAGCGGGTTTCTGAGGAATTTCTGATCTCGATTGAATATTTATGAGTTTGTGATCTCACTTAGAAATCTTAGGGTCCTTGGCTCTTTTTAAAATCGAATCAAACTGTGCCATTTTTGCTTGTATCGCTTACGCCCCGAGCCGAGCCCCTAGTTGATTGTTAAAAATTGTTTTAAATGATTTAAGGCATTTAAAATTTGATTTTGAATTGGTTAATTGAAGGATCAAGTTGATGAGAATTGACTATTGAGAAAGACAGGTAGCTGTGAAACAACGCCGTTTTATTCCATTTTATCATGTTCACAGTTCACCCCACGGCGATAATAAGGCCACGTGTCTACAGACTACCCAAATGCGTCCATCGGAAAGTCGGTGAGCGTCACTTTAGCCACGCCTCCTCTCAACTTTCCCAAAATATCGATTAAATTTGCGTAAATCTGAACGAAACCCCAATTTTATTTTAGTTGCCCTTCTCACAAACGCACATCCATGGCCTCGAAGCTCATCGCCTCCGCCTTGCGGCGGACCTCCCTCAGAACTCAATTCGTCCGCCCCTTTTCCACCGCCGCAGCCGCCTTACCTCCGCCTTCCGCGGCGGAAACCTACGAAGACACACCTGGAATCTCAATGAAAGGAGTGAAGATCTCCGGAAGGCCTCTATACCTAGATATGCAAGCTACCTCCCCTGTTGATCCCAGGGTACTAGACGCCATGCTCCCATACTACGTTTCCCAGTACGGAAACCCTCATTCGCGGACCCACCTCTACGGCTGGGAATCCGACGAGGCCGTTGAAGCCGCACGCGAACAAGTCGCCGCCCTAATCAATGCTTCATCGAAAGAAATCGTCTTTACCTCAGGCGCCACTGAGTGTAACAACATCTCCGTCAAGGGGGTTATGCACTTTTACAGAGAGAAGAAGAAGCACGTGATTACTACGCAGACGGAGCACAAGTGTGTACTCGACTCGTGCCGGCATCTCCAGCAAGAGGGTTTCGAAATTACTTATCTTCCGGTGAAACCAGACGGGTTAGTTGACCTAGACCAGCTCCGGGCGGCGATTCGACCTGATACAGGGCTAGTTTCAGTCATGGCGGTCAATAACGAGATTGGGGTAATTCAACCAATGGAAGAAATTGGAGCAATTTGTAAGGAATTTAAGATTCCATTCCATACAGATGCTGCACAGGCGTTGGGAAAGATTCCAATTGATGTTGATAAATGGAATGTAAGCTTGATGTCATTGAGTGGGCATAAGGTTTACGGTCCTAAAGGAGTTGGAGCTCTGTACATGAGAAGGAGACCTCGAATTAGGGTTGAGCCACAAATGAATGGAGGTGGACAAGAAAGAGGAATTAGAAGTGGAACTGTTCCAACCCCATTGGTTGTTGGAATGGGCGCCGCCTGTGAGTTAGCTATGAAAGAGATGAGTTATGATGAACAAAGGATTACAAAGTTGCAAGAAAGATTGCTTAATGGGATTAGGGCTAAGCTGGATGCTGTTGTGGTGAATGGCAGTACAGAAAGCCGATATGCAGGGAATTTGAATTTATCTTTTGCTTTTGTTGAAGGCGAAAGCTTGTTGATGGGGTTGAAGGAGGTAGCTGTGTCTAGTGGAAGTGCGTGTACGAGTGCTAGTTTGGAGCCATCTTATGTGTTGAGGGCATTGGGAGTTGATGAAGATATGGCTCATACTTCGATTAGGTTTGGGATTGGGAGGTTTACGACTGAGGAAGAGATTGATAGGGCAGTTGAGTTGACAGTACGACAAGTTGAAAAGTTGAGGGAAATGAGTCCGCTATATGAGATGTTCAAGGAAGGGATTGATATTAAGAGCATAGAGTGGTCACAGCACTGAGTGTTTAGATGTTCGAAGGGATGGCTGATTGCGACGATAAATTGGGATACGATGGCAAACCAGAGATACTCGGTCAAATGGAGTGCTTAAATGGTATAATCTGATTTTCTATCTTTTATGCTGTTAACTAATTAAATGCCTTTGAGAACCCAGAGTAGATGTTTTGCTATTGAATTTTGCAAGCAGATGGGATTGTTTTTATACTTTGTAATGCTTTTGTATTCGTTTTTGTGCTATAAATTAATTCCAGCGATGGGAATAGTTTGAGTATTATTATGTTATTAGAGTCGTAAACTTAGACTTAGCCTCAATGTTGTCTGTGAGTGGCTTATTTCATTTCAATTGAACTTGCAATATACGTTGTGGCTAATATTACCATCAAGCCTGATGTTGTGCTCAGTTACTTGACGGCCACATAATTATCATCGCATCAAGAAGTTCGTAGGTTGAGTTCAGTTCCAGAAATGATGGAGGTCTATCCCACCCTTTTGTAATCATCCTTCTGTAAGACTTCCATCGGAGTTTTGCACTTGAACTTATAGATTTTTTGAATTCATAAGTAACTGTTACTAACTACCGCATTTTTTTGCTAAGCAAACTCCTAGTCACCGGACTTAACTTTGGGTCCCTAGCAGTTAGCATCTGTCATTCTGTCCTCAGTGTGCTCCACTTGCTCTTTTGCACAAAAGGTACAACCAATTTCTGTCTTCTCTTCTTTCGACTCATGTTCGGAGTTCTGTGGAATTTGTTCTGAAGCTCTTATTTATTGATGGTGGTGATGTTTCTTTGGAGGTTTAGTTGGTATATTTACTCTCTGGATTTGTCTTCTCCTTCCTCCTTTTTATTCACAGAAGTTCTTTTGCTTTGTGTGATTATCTAATACTTTACTCCCTTCGTCCCTAAGATGTCGAAATAAGTTTCAAATTCGTTCTTGATCAGGAGCAAATTTGAAACGTTTTTCGACATTCATTTAGGGACAGAGGGAGTATCATTTTACATCTTATTAGAGGGTTTTCCACTTCTTTTCACTCCTCGTTCCCTGGCATGATATTGATCGTATGTTCCTGTATTTTCTTACATGACCTCTCTTATACTAACAATATCCTTTTTGTATGTATTTATAACTGTTTTCTCTCTTTCTACTTCCTTTGTTTCCTCCTCCGTTGTCATTGTTGTTGGTCAAATGGACAATCTTTAGTTCATCTTTTTTGCTTTAAGGGTCTTGAATTGCAACTGCTAGAGTTTGTGTAAGTTCCTCTATTTTTTTTTTATTTTTTTTTTCTTTCTTTCCTTTCTCCAGTTTCTGGTGTCGGTGTTTTATTCCTCTTTTTTTCATTGTCTTTTCTCATTGGTTGTTGTAGGCAGTATAAAGGAACTTCATTTTAAAGTTTTTGTTTTGGTAATCGAGTTTAGCTGTCCTAAAAATAGATTAAGTTAAGCTACTGTAAGTACCTAATATTGTTATTTTTTAATTTTAGTTTTTGAATATAGTTCTCCCTCCGCCCCTAAATGAATGTCTAAAATTTTAAAAACTGTGTCCCAAAATGAATGTCGAATTTTTGGGGAAGTTACTAAATTCTCCATCGTACAATAATTTCTAATTCACACTTGGACTCACCATGCAATATGGTGAGATTATTAAGAGTTTTTATGTACTTCTAAACATGCTTAGGTTTAATCTTTTTGCAAATGTCCCTCAAAATGAAATTTGGAGATTCATTTAGCGATGGAGGGGGTACATTTTATTTTTCATGCTTGATTGCCCATGTTCCTTCTGTTTTGCTATTGTAGTTTTGATATTCCGGTTTAACGGCCTTAAACTTCAATAGCTTTAGGTGCAGTATATTTGTGTTGATGATTTTATTTTCGTTTTTGACAGGCATTCTTATATTTCTTACTTCATTTCACTTCTCACTTTTCTCTTTCTTTTTGTTCTTTCTTTTAAAATCTTTAACGATGAGAAATAATTATTCTAAAGTAGTTAATACTGTTTTCTTGAGACATGATAGTAAGTGCCTATTTTGTTATTGTTATTATTATTTTGTTTTAGTTTATGAATCCAGTTTATTGCTTCAAGTTACATCATTTAATTCTGACCATTTTACCTTATCTCATGATCAATGAGATATGAGATCAATGTTGGACAATTATAGTACTTTTATGTAGATTTACCTTCTCTTTATGTAGCATTTGGTATTGGAGTAATTGTAGGTATTAAAATAGGGGTGGATGAAGTGGAGGGACAAAAGAGTTTTCTTTTCTTTTTCCTCGGTAAAAGGGGATTGTGAAGGGCATGGCAATCGGAAGGATGAGGAATATTTTGGTTGTTAACAAAAATCTTCCAATCTTTAAAGCAGTCGGTGATTAGAGTGAGAAGTGACATAAGCTGGGAATTTTATAGATTCTTCTTATGTTCCGTCCTTGTTTGCATTACCAAACAATGGAAACTGCATTCTTTGAATATGCTGATCATGTTCAGTCAAACAACTTGTGGGAAAGATGGGTTCCATCTTAAAAGGATGAAAAGTTCCTCTCGTTTTCAATCCCATTTCAATTCTTGATAATGATACCTCGTATCATAAAAACCATAAAAATGAAACAAGTTGGTCTTGGTAGGCTTGTTTTGCATTTTTCTTTGTTGGATTTTATGTTTCTGCTCTCATTTATGTATGCAGGTATCCATATTTGCACGCACACACACACACACACGCAGCAAGGAGTTCCCATGGGGTATGTTTCATTTGTACTGAGATTTGGACTGATTGCTTTTTGATCCATTTTATTATATGCTTGTAGTAAAATATTAAGGCCTAGTGTTATTCCATGAATCTTATTAATCAAAAGCAGCTAAAATATTGATTGATTTTGGTCGTCTGGGTTGTGCGGTGCCTAACACCCGTGGTTTGCCATTGTCATTTTTTTTTTTTTTTTGCATGATGTAATTTATGAAGTAGAACAAAAATGTGGTTACAAATAGGAGGACAAATTGCTAGCTAGAAATTGTTTGCTAAACCCAAATTATGCAGGTTAAGCACATCGGTATGGTAACTTACTAACTTAGCTGTCCTATGTGACTACCCAAAGTGGGAAAGTTGTTGGCCGTTATATCTGATGCGTCTCTACCTTCAAAAACTCTTGGTCGTCTCTGGTAGGTGGTCAAGTCTCTTCCTGTCCCCAGATTTTAGGTCAGTATGAAAGTGAGTGCATAACTTTAGACTGAGGCTGCTTGGCTGCAGTGTCTTTGGACAATAATCTGCCTTGTGCATGAATCCTGGGTTGTAAATGTAAAGGGTGGGTGTCATGGTTTTGCTAACCATGGTTCGCTACTTAACTTCGGATCCACTAACAGTTTTGGATCTCCCCTCACTGCTCTTGCAGCAAAAGTTACAACCACGATCCTTCTGATCACATTATGTCTAAAAATGATTAGCATTTCACGCCTGTTTTCCTCCTTTCTTTTGCACATGTATCAACAAAATGGTGTGGTGTTATCATAGTGGCTTAGCTTTTCATGGCATTTGGGGTAGAACCTGGAACCGTTGTGGTCGAGAACTCGAGATTATGTGACAGCACTGGATGGGCAAGATTATGAAAACCACTCCCACCTCAGGTATAATACTACGAATCACCACGACCCTTGACGCCTAGGACAGGGGTTCATTTAGCCATTCACTGCAGTACAATATCGTGGTCAAGTGGAGGCCAATTCTCACAATTTATGGATTGTGATTCGATCTTTATAAATGGACGATTTTTATTAATAAGGCCGAGGGAAACAAAATGATGATCTTACTTTTTTTTTTTTTTTTTTTTTTTAACAAGAGATTTCAATTATAAAAAACAGAAATATTTGTATATATCAAGTATAATTATTTAGTGATTGTATTTCCTAGATAATATTGTTATTACTATAAATAACTCCTAGACTTGAGGGTCAAGCAAATCTTGGACTCTCGCTCTCTAGCTATGATTGTAATTGTATATATACTCATTGAATAAACGATTGGACGTTACAAATGCAGATTAGGGCAGGTATTCGGATACTTCCGCTCCACTTAAAACACTGTATATTTCTCAGGGATAATCTCGTTTCATGGTCAGCTAAACGACAACATATCCTTTATAAATTAAGCTTAGAGGCGAAATATAGAAGTGTTGCAAATGTTGTTTCATCTTTTACTCGAACTTAAGTCTCCTAATTCAACGCCCAACTCTTGTCTATTATGATAATGTTAGTGTCATTTATCTCTTTGATCATACGGTTCAGCATAAATGCACAAAACATATTGAGATGGACATTCATTTCGTTCGGGATAAGGTTGCAAAAGATGGAGTTTGAGTTCTTCATTCCGTCCTGCTATCAGATAGCCGGCATTTTTACAAAGGGGCTACCCTTAATATTGCTCGAGGATTTTAGGGACAATTTCAGCTTTCGTTCCCCAGCCGTTTCGACTCTGGAGGATTGTTAGAATATCCCTATGCTTAGAGATATATTTGTGCATATCATGTATAGTTATTTAGTGATAGTATTTCCTAGATAATAAATATTGTTATTACTATAGATACTGTCAAGCAAATCTTGAACTCTGATTTTCTGGCTAGGATTGTAATTGTATTTATATCCATATAATAAACGATTGGATGTTACGAAAAATAATTCTATTAAAATCTTGTATATCTTATAAAGATAATCTTTATATCTCAATAGAAGATTAAATCTTATGCTATAAATGTGTTATCTTTTGTGAATAATAAAATTGAATTGTTTATATTACTTCTTCCTCTTGTATGAAGAACTTCGTATATAATCCTTTATTCTATTAGCAAATTACCCTCTCATTTGTCATTGTTTTTTTTATATATGTATGATGCTGCCAGAAACAATCGGATCACTTCAAATTCGGCGGTAGGTTATATCTCAGCGATTGAATAGCCTGAAACAGAGAAACAAACACGTAAACTAAGTCGGGGCTTCTCCGGCGAAGGCCCCTCCGACGTGAGAGTAAGTATTTGTTTTGTGAGAGAGAGAGAAATCAATTGACAAGAGTTCAGAGTCAAAAGATAACGTATCAAAATATGTGAATTATGACATGTATTTATAGGTATAGCAATGTACAATCCATGTTGAATTGAATTGCTAATAGATAAGATATTAATCCTAAGAGGATTATAATTGATGAGTTCTTGTTGGACCTGAATTTGTATGTGAAGTGGTTACAATCCTAGGAGGATTATATCTGCTCAATGTCCTAATTTGAATAAGACTGATATAAACTGTACTTCTGTCGGTAAGCCGAGCTAGCCTCTCCTTGTCATACGTGGCCAGGTCGGCCAGCGTTGAGCCGGGGTAGAGATAATAAGGAACTAAGGAAGCTCGTCCCGGTGGTTTGATAGTCGATGTCCCGAGGATGCCTCGTCGTCGTCGAGGGAGCTCAGCTCGGCCTTGGAGGGAGGTCTACCTCGGTATTGAGTTGGGCCTTAGTAATTTCGCCTGCTAAGTCTAGGTCGACCTAGAGAAATGACGAAGTGGCTTGGTACTGTTAAATGTATAAATAAGTGGTGGTGTTAATATATCAAACTTTAAAAAAAAAATATAGTTTGCTTCATTACTTGCTTGTATCATGTTAAATTCTAGTATTAAAATTATTTGTAAATTAAAAATATAATACTCCCTCCGTCCCATAATACCTTACCCGGTTAATATGAACTCAGTTCAATCAAGTTCAACTTTGACCAAACTTTAATATCAATTTACTTATCATAATAAAAATCTAAAAATTGTTATCCATAAAATAACCAAATGATTTATCAATAGCAATTATTAAAATTTCATTAGAATGAATAGATTGATATTAAAGTTTGGTCAAAATCGGCGTCGATTGACTTGCTACTATTCAAAATGGGGAAGGTATTCTGGGACGGAGGGAGTATTTATTTTAGGAGTTAAAAAAATTGTTATGGTTTTTAAATTTTGCACCGCTTCAGAGTTACCGCAACGATTTTAATAGACGATATTAAGCTTGTTACATCACCCCATTTTTTCCTTTTTTTTGTCTGAGAATCTGAGATTAATTTAACAGTTATAAATTTAACTGAATTAAAAAAGGCATAAAATTGATCTTTCACGAGAATTAAAATTAAGAATTAAGGAGAGTGAATAGTGTAGTAAATATTGTGAGTATGAAAAGTGATGTAGGAGAGAGAAAGTATGATAGAAAATAATTAGTGAATAATTATTATTAGGGATGTAAGTGGTTTAGCTCAAACCGCGGTTTGAGATCGAACCGAGCTAAACCGTGGGGTTTAGCTCGGTTTTTTTATTTAAGTGGTTTAGCTCGGTTTATAAAAATTACAAACCACGTGGTTCGGTTTAGCTTGCGGTTTCAGGGTGCCGAGCCAAACCGAGCTAAACCGTTTAGCCATTAAACCGAGCTATGAGACCGAGCTACGAGACCGAGCCAAACCAACATAAACCATAATCCCGTTTTTTATGCAATGATGATTTCCCCTAACTCTCTTCTCCACCTCAACCGGATACAAAACTGCAACCATGTGCAAGTCGACTTAGCCTTATTCACCTTAGTAAACCCTTATCTCACACCCATACCCCATTTTGACTATACCATTCGTCAAGTAACTTGAAAATCAAGTTTTATACTTAAATATAGAATCCCAAATCAAAAGACAGTATCACAAACAATAAATAAAAATCATGCAGCTGCCAAATAAGTCATAAATACCAAATACACAAATAACAGAATCATCAACTTGCTGATTATTAACACCTAATAACTATTGCAAAAGCATAAAAAGCACAAGATGAACAGTTGAACAAATTCAATAAACCACCACATTAAACCCCAAATAACTTGATTCAGTAACCCCATTTACTAATAATTAACCCAACAAGATCAAACATTTACCCAGAAACTAAGACTGGTAACATGAAATTCACACAAACCAAACAGTTAAAACAAGTGAAAACACTTAAATTAGCTGAAATTGAATCAAATAAGGAATACCCACAAATCTACTTAGCCAAAACAAGTTAATAACCTATGTTTGTTTGTTCTTTCTTGAACCGAAAATTCAAACCGCGGTTCAAACCGAGCCAAACCGAACCATGATGGTTTGGCTCAGCTCGGTTCAAATTTTTTTATGGTTTGGCTCGGTTTGGAATTTTTCCGAACCGATACTAGCGGTTTGGCTCCTAAATTTGTCCAAACCGAGCTAAACCGAACCATTTACACCCCTAATTATTATGATTATAACAAGTGAGTATCACAAATAAAAAAATATTAAAAGAAAATTCATTTTAAGACTAAATACAATGGCTAGATGAAATGGGGGATGAAACCCCTTTCATCTAGTTGAAATGATTTAATGGCAAAATAAAAGGGGGTGGGATGAAATTGTGGGATGAAATTTTTAATCCAACTGGAAAAAAAAAATTAAAAAATATGACACGTGGCGGCTTCTGATTGGGCCATAGAAGGTGCGTGCGTCTCACGGCCATAGAAGGCGCGTGAGGCGGCGTTTTTTCTTGAATCGGACACGTGGCAAGTTCTGATGGTCCGTCAGATTTTCAAAATTTTTTATCCCAAATCTTTGAGATGAATTATCACCTAGTAAATTTTTTTTTTAATTTTTTTTTTCACCAAAATTCATCATTTTTTTCCCTACAAATTGATATAAGTTTCATTTGATTTGGACACAAAAAAATACTCATTTCTCAATTATCCTTCTTCATTTTATCCTTTATTTAAAAAAATCATTATTTTTTTTCCTATAAATTGATGCAATATTTTTTTATCTAAGTGTGAATGATGCCGCAGGAAATGTGCTTATCAATCTTCCTCCACGTGGCAGGACTGATCACCTGGCTTCTTGACCTGAAAACAGAACCCACGACTAGCCGGATGTGTCTCCGGCGAAGACGCTCGGGCGTGAGAGTAAGATTACAGTTGTATAGCTCAAAATGTATTGAATAATGAACTCAGAATACAAAATGGCAGTTACCTTTCACCGTTTGGTAGTGATGAAGTATTTATAGGCAAGAGTGATGTATTTTTGGGGAGGCGACATGTCCTCCGAGATTATAGCGGCAGTTACTTGGACGTGGGAACATGTCTATAACGGTCCCTGATTTATAGGGATGTGGTTATGAGGATTGTTCAACCAAATAAGCCGGCAAGTGTTAAGTCGTCACTTGTTGATTTAGGTCGAGGTCGTCACTCGTGGAATGGTCGACCGACCGTCGGGTAGAGCATGGTTCGCACCCGAGTTATAATATGGATTCCGAGGTCGGACTAAGTTAAGTCGGGGCACAGTGAGCCAGACCGTGGGCTTAGTCGGCGATCTTGGAAATGGGCTTTGCTACGAGTTTGGGCGCCCATATTGAGAATGTGATAATCAAAGCTGGATACAATTGGGCTTTACTTGCTTGGCCCAACTCTGCACCTTTGGTATGTTCAGTGGCCCCCAACTTTCGAGTTGACTTCGTCGACTTGGAAGTTAAGAAGATTTCTTTGATGAAAATTGCTTTACTCGCAGGTCGATGCCAGTCTATGAAGTAGGTCGACCATGATGACGTGGCAACATCCTGATCGTTGGCGATGAACGGTGGGAGATGAAGGAGCGCCGATTTTTGTAATGATTACAGTTCTGACGTTTGGAACTCCTTCTCGAAAACCGCCTCAGTCTTTAATTTTGGAAAATTAATTTTGATTTTCCTTTCCCTTTCCAATTTTAGGGAAATATAAATAGAAAAATCCCCCTTCGTTCAGAACTTTTACTGCTCTAAAACTTCTTCTTCTCCGGCGATAATCAAGGGATTGCAGCAAGATTTAAATCTACCTCTCGGCCCCAGCAACGAACCTACTTTCTGCGATTAATTGAGGTATTTCCTTCGTATCTTTGCTTTAGGGTTTTAATTTATGTATTGTTCTCCGTTTCCGCCATGGCTAGGACCTTTAGTTGCGAACCAGGAGCGTGGTATGGTTACTGTACTGTTAACCGTAGGGCATGCAAGAATGTGAACGGTGAGTGGAGAGTGATGTCCCTGGATGAGTGTGCCTCCATTTTGACTAGTTGGGGATTGAATTACACTGAGATAGGGCTGCCCATTGTAGGAGAAATTGAAAATGTGGTGATTGACGACTCAAATGTTGTCGCTTTTCATCTATTCCATGAATTGCTTGACCATATCACCTTGTTTTATGTTAGGGACGTCCAAAAGCCCTCCTTCCTTAGAAATAGGATAGGTTTCCCAGGGGAGTCTAGGTCGTCCTTAGGTAGGTCGGCGAACATGATCATAGGGTGACTCCCTGCTTCCTCTTTTGCTTGTACGAGATATGACGACTCAAGAAGGGAACGCTGCCTCAACTTCTTCCCGGTCCTCGAATTGTCAACGCATTTGGGGCCCAATGTGGTGCCAGCAAGAATGAGAGGGGCTATGTTCCCAAGGGCCATCGCGTGGCAATCGAGAATTTGCCTTCTAGGTACAGGTATGATCAAGGATTTACGCGAAGTCAGGCAGTTGGATTACCGGGTAACCATATATACCCGGAAGGAGTTCATGAAAAAGTATAGGTCGACCTTCACTAAGGATGCTACCAAGGTTGCTTTCTTTTACGGTCGGTTTGTTCTTTGGCCTCGGGTTGCCCTCTTGACCCTTTTATCAATGAATTTCTAGAATGTGCAAATGCCCTTCCCTTGACTTGGAGCTAATACTTGTAGGGTTCTCGTGTGCTTTGCCATGGTGTGTAGATTTTTAGGATACGAGCCTGTATGAGGGTATTTAAAGAATTTTTTACCATCAAATATAGTGGGCGGGATCTAAGCATCGGTACTCCCTCTAAGCCTAAATCTCCCAAACTTTTCACCAATCTCCCCGGTAAACACGGTGGTGGAATTCGCACGTTGTGGTGGTAGAGAGTAGATTAGGATGGGAATTTCCATTGCCCAATGGTGAGGCGAAGCCATAGATGAGAGGGACTTTTGGGAGCCGTCTTGGTATCTTAGTTTGTACAGGGCTTTATGTCGGTTAGTGTCGAGAAGGCCCATCGGTTGGGAGAGTTTGCTTACCACCAAGTACAACTTTATTCAAGCCGGAATGATGTCGGGGATGGAGTGGTGGAGCCCACTTATCCACTGTGCGAGGGCTTGATATACCCCGGCTTGGATAACTCACCACACTGGGAAAATTTGGGGATGAGTGCCGGTTTTGTAAGAAGGACAAAAATTGCTTGCAAAACCAACGGGGAGCATCTTTGGTGGTAAGATCTCTTTGCTCGGCTTTTCTTTTATGTGCCTTTCATTGAATTACGGCATGAATGATCAACTCGTCTAGGGTGAGTAAGTCATGGTTGGAGCGTAGCTCGTACATAGTTTACGCGCGTAGAATAATTAACTCGCAACTTGCTAACTCGCTTCATAGTATGACCAAGTCGCTCATGTCGTGTTTGTACATAGAACTTTTGCTCGTATATAGAACTTTTGCTCGTATATAGAACTTTTGCTCGTATGTCGATTTAATACTTGTTCACTTTAATTTTGTTGCGGTTCGACTCTGAGCAAGAAGCTAACATGGTTCGCATCGTTGGGGTTTCGATAAGAAGAAAGCGAGGAAAGACCGTGGGAAGGCCAATGCTCGGGCGATAGGCAAAGAGAGGCCGCTTTGAGGACCGACTTCTTTGTCGAAGGAGAACATCGGGATGGTGCCAATGGAAGGGGTAGAAGAGGAAGACCCTTTGCAAAGTGGTACCCGGAGTCTGTGGAGGTGCTACTTGATGGAGGTGAAGCATCTTCTAAGTCGACTAGAGTAAGTCAGAGCTCAGACCCAATTCGGGATATCAACATGGAGACCTCTGGAGCCGAGGTAGCGGGATCTAGCCCTATGAATGTGGTGGAGATTGATGATGATCTTTGCCGAGGAGGTCGATGATCAAGCTACGAACACCGGGGAAAAGGTGAGGTGCAGGAAAGGGCAAGGCCGTTTCTTCTAATCAAACACCTCCACCTCCTCCCCCCCTCCTCTCATCTTGATCAGGAATCTGTTGAAGAGATGATGCGAGAGGTTGAGTGACGTCCCTTCTCTCGAGGGAGTTAAGCTGCATGAGCCGCTCTTATCCAACTATGAACTTGGGTCAAGTCATCGTGAGGAGAAGGCTGTGGATGTGAGCTTTGCTAGCTCACTTTGTTGACAAGGGCATAACGCTGAGGAGTTCTCGGCTCGATCTGGACTTGCTCATTGCGAGGTAACTCTTTACTTTCATTTTCATTTTAGTCGCTTATTCTTTTACTCGACCAACTGAAGTCTCGAGCTAACACTTCTTTGTTTTCTTTGGAATGCAGAATCTTACCATGATCGAGCAGGCCAAAAGCTCCTGGAGGGCCTCCATTGAAAGGGAGAGACAAGCCCTTCAGGACTATTCCAAAAAGGCTAAAGAGCTTGCGGATCTGAAGGAGCAGTACAATGATTTGGACAACTCTTATGAAGCCAACGAGATGGTGAAGACCAAAGCTCTGGCCGACCTTGAAGCATCTGAGTCCAAGCTTAAGGAGGTTGAAGCGGAGAGAGAGGTTGAGAGGAAGGAGGCGGTGAAGACCCAAACGGAGCCGGGCAATGCTTTCCCAACTCTTGAAGGACAAGGACGATCTCATGGTCAAAGCTGCAAGAAGATCGTCGGCTTGAACGAGGGAAATGGCAAGAAGACCTCAAGTGCTTGAGAGAACAGCTGCTGCGACATTCTTGCTAAGAACGCCACTGAAGTTGCGATTGAAACGTTTCAAGAGGGGGACGAGTATTATAATGCCATCGTGTCTAAGGCCCAGGACTTTCTCGAGGTTGGCAAGAGGCATATGGCTCGTCGAGCACTGGTGGATCCAACAATGATTCTACCATCGAGCGGTTAGCTCGTTGGTTTTCGAATCCCAAGATGATATGACGGCTAGAGGTGGCCACTCGCTCGTTCCCTACCTCGAAAATGATCGGCCTTCATTGCTCAAGAGGATGAAGAGGACCCTTTGTGAGAAGTGGGAAGCTCCCCTGTTATTGATAGAAACTTTGATGTAATCTTACAAGAGATGGAAGACCTTTTGCCATTTATGGAAGAGGAGGTCGATCATCGGGTCTATACGAGTCGGGTAAACCCTTGAGCCCTCAGCAACAAGATCCTATGAGTGAAGATCAAGTTACCACCGACGATCAGACCAATGCCGACCTGGCCTCTTAAATTATTTCAAGCAGCATTGTAATGAACAAGTTCCAAACAATTTTTGCCTTTTTTGATCTAACATTATCTGAATGCCTTGGCCCAGTTTTTGGGAGGCATAGAAACAAGTTATCATATTTTAAGTCTTAGCCCGCTTTAGGGAGACTTGTTCATATTTAATCGTAGCTTGACCTTTCTTGATAGCATGTTGTATGCTTGTTGAAGTAAGTGTCGAGCTAGATATAGATAGGGTAAATGAGTCAACTTGAGCCTAGAGGCGACCTAATCTTGTCGATTTAGTCGACCTCAGACTTGGTTAACTTTTCTGTGAACAAGATTGACCATGAGTCGAACTGTTCTTATTATTATAGGCGACCTAGGGTCGAGCTAAATCTAAAAAAGCCCGACCAAGGATCGAGTACGTTAGAGCGAAGTCGACTAAGAGTCGGACTTGTTAGATAAACAAAGCTGATTAAGAATCGAGCTTGTTAGAACGACGCTGACTAAGAGTCGAGCTCGTTAGAACGAAGTCGACTAAGAGTCGGACTTGTTAAATAAACAAGGCGATTAAGAATCGAGCTTGTTAGAACGACGGCCCGACTAAGAGTCGAGCTCGTTAGAACGAAGTCGACTAAGAGTCGGACTTGTTTAAATAAACAAAGCTGATTAAGAATCGAGCTTGTTAAAACGAAGCTGACTAAGAGTCGAGCTTGTTGACGTTAATGTAACAGTATGTTTGATCGAATAAACTGCGTTTTTCATTGAAGTAGGAAACATGCTTACATCAACTTGAAACTAGGACTAACACAAGCTTGAACCTGAAAACTAAAAGCTAGAAGTAGTATTTGATGAGATGAGTAGCATGCCAAGGGTGTTTCAACTCGTCACCTCCGGGGTGAGCTATCATGTAGGTTCCTTCCTTGATGACTCGAGTGACTACATAGGGACCTTCCCAGTTAGGAGATAGCTTGTTCTGCTGGGTCCTTCTACCCGTTGCTTCAATCTTTCTTAACACATAATCTCCAACCTGGAATGACCTTGCTTTGACCTTCTTGTCGTGGTAACTCTTAGTTCGCTGCTTGTAGTTGACCATTCGGAGGTAGGCTGTTTCTCGCTTCTCGTCGATTAGATCCAGGTCGATCAATCTGTTGTTATCATTTTGCTCCTGATTGAAGAAAGTCACTCTAGCGGTGGGGAATGCGAGCTCGGCGGGTGCCGTGGCCTCTGATCCATATGTGAGAGCGAAAGGGGTTTCCCAGTAGGCCCCGAGTGGTTGTGCGAACGCCCAAAGAGCAAGTGGGAGTTCGTCCAACCCGGTTGTTGCGTCGACCTACGAGTCCTGTCTTGAGTGCTGATAGGACAAGTTTATTCGCTTCTTCAGCTTGCCCATTTCCTTGAGGGTAGGCGACAGAAGATTGCCAATGCTTGATTCCCACTCTGTTCATCTACGCCGAAAGCTACGGAGAATTGCGGTCCGTTGTACGATACTATGGCTCGAGGAAAACCAAATCGACACCAAATAAAATCATGAATGAAATTGATAGCATTTTCCTGCGTGATACGAGCTAATGGTTTAGCCTCAACCCATTTAGTGAAGTAATCTATAGCAACGATCACATACTTGCAATTTCCTCGGGCGGGAGGGAAGGGTCCAATCATGTCGACACCCCACATGTCCGAATGGCCAGTGCTGCAATTCACTGGAGTGCGCTCGGTTGTAGGCATATGAGGTAAGTTGGCAAACCTTTGGCATTGATCGCATTTGTTGAACAAAATTATGAGTATCGGCTCTCGTGTGTGACGATAGTACCCCAAAGTGATTAATTTGTCGGCTAGAGTCCTGGCCCCAGGTGTCCACCACAAATTCCACTATGCGCTTCGTGTATTAGTAGGGCGACCTCTTGAGGATGGATACACTTTAGCAATGGTCGAGTGTAGGATCTTACGAATAGCTCGCCTCCACTGAGATCACATACCTCGGAGCTTTCTTTTTGATAGCTCGAGCCTTCTTCTCGTCATACAGCGGCTCGCCACTTTCTAAGTATGCCTTCATTTCCTCGATCCAACACTTCTCTGAGTCAAATTTCTTGAGGGGTCATCTATGCATTGAATTTTTACTCTTTCATAATTTGGATTTTCGAGGAGGGAGATGGGCTCGTCATGTGGCTCGTGCGAAGTAGCTAATTTCGAAAGGAGATCGGCGGCTCGTTATCTTCTCTTCCAATCCTTTGAATTTCCCAGAATTCTAAGTCCTTTATTAGCTCCTTCACCAGGTCGCAGTATTTGATGAGAGTAGAACTAAGCACTTCGTACTCGCCTCTGACCTGGTTGACTATCAATTGTGAGTCGCGATAAGCCGTGATCTTAGTTGCTCAGAAGCACTTGGCGTACTCAATAGCCGCAATCAAGGCCTCGTATTCAGCTGGTTATTGGAAGCATCAAACTTGAACCTTAGTGATTCCTCATAAACGGTCCCGGTTTACGGCTCAATCAACACTTATTCCAGCTCATTTGCTATTCTTGGTCGGCGGCCGTCTGAATAGACCTTCCAACAATCTTCGGGTAGGCTAATGACGACCTGGGACTCTGGTTCTTTCCCCTTAGCTTTTTCTTTAGGAACTCGTTGCTCGTTGTCTTCCTTGGTGAACGTAAGCTCGACCAAGAAGTCAGCTAGAGCTTGAGCCTTTAACGCCTTTCGAGGTCGATAGTCAATGTCAAATTCCGTGAGGGCAATTGACCAATTGAGCGATCGACACGAACTCTCAGGCTTGTGCAATATCTTCCTCAAAGGTGCATTAGTAAGAACCACGATTGGATGAGCTAGAAAATAAGCTCGCAGCTTCCTTGAAGCTACGACTAGAGCATAGGCGACCTTCTCAGCGTTGTAATACCTACTTTCCACATCTGACAAAGCTTTGCGATATAGTACACGGGCTTCGAAGCCCCTCATCCTCTCTAATCAACACCGCTGCAACCGACTTGTCTCCCACGAGATAGATATACAAACAAAGTCTCTCCCGGTGGTCGGGCTACTTAGCGGGGGTGGAGTAGCGAGGTAATCTTTTAGGCTGTTGGAACGACGAATGACATTCGGTCGTCCATTCAAAACTTTTCGTCCCCTCAATGCTTTGAAGAAGGGGAGAGACCTTTCTGGCGACTTTGATATGAAGCGACCAAGAGCTGCTACCCTTCCATTAAGTCGTTTGCATCTCTTTGATAGTGGTGGGAGCCTTCATGTCGACTAGAGCCTTTATCTTCTACGGATTAGCTTCTATGCCCCTTTGAGATACCATGAATCCCAAGAACTTGCCCATTTGCCACTCCAAACACACATTTACTTGGGGTTGAGCTTCATGTCGTTTGCTCGTAAATTGACGAATGTCTCCTTTAGGTCGACCACGTGACTCCGGCCTTAGTTTTAATGACCATGTCGTCAACGTAGGCCTCCATATTTCGACCAATACGTGAGGCAAAGACATTGTTCACCATCCTACGATAGGTCGCTCCTGCATTCTTCAATCCAAAAGGCATCATATTGTAGCAGTAGATGCCTCCAGTACTGAAATGCCGTCTTGACTATGTCGTCCTCATGCATCTTGATCTGGTGGTATCCGAGTAAGCATCCAGAAACCGAGAGTAGAGTGACCAGCAATGGAATCAACAAGCTTGTCAATTCTAGGAAGAGGATAGCTATCCTTTGGGCAAGCTAGATTGAGAGTAGTGAAGTCGACACACATCCGCCACTTGCCATTCGATTTCTTCACCATGACCACGTTGACGGCCACGTTGTATGAGTGGCCTCTTTGATTATTCCCTGCGCACTCAAAAGTTTTTGTACCTCTGCTTTGATAGCCTCTTCCTTGTCGCGAGCAAAACTTCTCAACTTTTGGGGTCTTGGCTTTATGGTCGGGTTGACTTCGATCTGTGAGCAGCGACCTCCTCCTTGATTCCCCTCATGTCTTCTACCCTCCATGCAAAGACATCATTACTTTCTTTGAGTAGTTCGATGATTTACGCTCGCTCCTCAAGCGATATTTGCTTCCCAATCCCCGAGATTTTTTGATCGGGAGTAAGAAAGGTTGGTGATTCTTGACTCTAGCTCATCCACAAACTTTCTAGCTACGGTCCATCTACGAATTGTAGAGTCTCCACTATTATCTCCACGACCTTTTGTCTTTCCTCGGCTCCCAAGTGTGGAGCCTCCTCGGCTATCATATCATCAAGCTTGTCTGCAACCTTGTTGGTAGTGGCCCCAGAGTTATTGTCTATCTGGAGGCATAGGTCCCCTATGACGACTTGATCGACCAATTGCTACACATCCCGAATCGACCTCGGCGGTGTTAGAGTGACGTGTCGACTCAAGTATGACCTCGTCATTTGAGCGATAGGTCGACTCTACCACGTCGGTGATTGTTGACGATCGGGTAGTTTTGGTGGTAGGCGAGACGGCTTCAAGTAACCATCGGCGGATCTCAATCTCTAGCTCCCTTTTCTTTCTTTCTCTTAGAACATGATCCGAGATAAGCACGAGGCTGTGCCTTGTATGCATGACCTACTCCGGCGAGGTGTGGGAACTTTACTTCTTTGGTGAGGAATTGATGCTACCATTCCAAGAGCGACTGTCCGGGAATTCCAAGGATGGCGGCATAGTCATTATTTACATCGATTACGATAAATTGTACCTTCGAAACAACCACGAGGAGTCTTTGGCCTAGGTCAACGTCGAGTGCTATATCGGCCTTTAGCATCAACTCGATGGTTGGTGAAGCCTTCCAACCTGCCATCATATCTCTCCATTGTTCATCGTTAAGACCCATCTCCTTGAAAGTTTTGTAAAACAAAATATCCTTGCAGGCCCAGGTGTCGACTAAGAGTCCGCTCGTCGTACATCCATCAATGAGACACGGGATGACGAGAACTTGCTCCCTAGCCGCCATATTTGTTGCCAATTCGTGGGGTAGAAGGCGATTGCCTCATCTCTTATTTCTCTCCTTGGAGGCACATGTGGGGCACTTATTAAGCTGGAATATCTTGTGCTTGATGGCCGTGTTGCTTGCTTGTTCGATGATGACCCCCGAGGTTCGGTCTAGGCTGCCTAGGTCCTTGTTGCCCACCTGCTCCGCTCACCTCCCCCGGCTTGAGGTCTCTTCACATAAGCTTCGAGTCTCCACAGTCGACCATTCTCTGGATGATACGCTTTAATCCCAAGCAATCCTCTGTGAGATGACCGGTGTCTTTGTGGTAGTCGCGTGCTTGCTGTTGTCCCGCCTAAACTTGTTGCTGGATTCATTGGGATGGAGGAGCCGGTTCGACGGCATTCAAAATCTCGGTTCGACTCACCGTGAGGAGTGAAAGCTTCGGGCACCTTTCTGCTGTCGCCCTAGTTACATTCTTTCCATTTTTATTGTTCCCCCATTCTTGTTGGAGTCCTTTTTATCATCGGTGACTTCAACCTTGGGGCTCTTTCCCTTCTTCTTTTCTTTTCTTTCTTGACGGGCGACATTATACACCTTTTCAAACAACTCTGTCGAGTTGTGACCAGTTCGGACCGTGAGTTCGTAGTCCATGTCTTCGAGGAAATACCACTTTTGAAGCAATTGATTACACTCCCTCGTGAGGTCTTCCTCTATCTTATCAACCATCTCTTTGAACTTGGTGAAATAGCTCATCGAGCTTTCATTCTTACCCCTGCACCAAGTTATTCGAGTCGGTGTGACGGTTATCTTTCGAGCTCCGCGGTCGAGAAGCGGTCCTAAGAATTTTGTTAAGCATGCCCCAGTGGTGATACTACCGTGACGAAACCATTGAACCAAGTTAAGCTGCCCCGGTAAGTGTGCTTAGGAGAGCTTTGCACATGTTGTCATCCTCATTGGCTACAAAACACATAGTGGCTTCCGGATGTGCTATGTGGCTCCTGGCATTTGTCGACCAGTACTTCTCCCGTAAGAGGCAACCTAAAAGTAGGAGGAGGTCGACTATCTACTGATTTCTTTGGATAAGGGTCGAAGAGCAAAATCAATTCGTTCGACCTTTCCAGCATCCTTCTTCTTCTCCTCCTCCCATTGCTCAAATTTCTTTTCATCAACAACCATTCTCTGGCATCGGGTCTCATCTCCGGAGGAGCGTGGACCTCGGCCTTCACTTCGGGGGGAGTCACCGCCTACTCCTTACGTCCCTGTGAGAATTGGTCCTTTACGATCTTATTGGAGATCTATGTCTGTTACTTCTTTGAGGCGACACTGCGCTCTCGGCAGCAGACGGCGACTGCGCCTGTGATCTCCGTGGCGACTGCGCCTTTCCCTCTCACGGGCGACCTATGCTCATTTCTGTCTCTTTGAGACCACTGATCTCTGTGTTAGGGCCGGAAACATGTCTTTTTCTATTGGCTGTTAACCGAGTCCTCAAATCGAGATTGAGCCTCCTGCTCTCTGTTTTACGGTGAGGCTAGCTCTTAGATCATTACTTGGCACATGAACTATAGTAGGAGCTCGACGTACCATTCTGTCCTCGCCGTTCTGTCCCACACCTTCGTTTGGCCTAGCACTCTGGCACTGTTGCCCATTAGAAACCTGAGCGGGTGCCACTCTGCTCGGGCGTATGTCGGCTTTATTTCGCTGCCCTCAGTAGCGCTATTAAGTCGGCGAGGGGGATCTGGGCTCGCTCCGCATCATTTCTTTCTTTCGTAGGATTAGAGTGGAGGGACACCGCCCCCGTCTTCCCGGCATTGCTTTGCCCGGTTAGACGTTTGGGTGAGGTGGAGCTCCACGTCGCTTCCATTAGGACGCTTTTCTCTCGCAAATCCGGCAGCGTCCCACACTGCCATCGCCCACGCCTGTTGGGAGCGTGTCGCCACTAGCGTGATGTCGTTGAGGAGGGGGAGGAGGAGGCAAATCTGCATTTCCAACGTTTGTATTGTTGTTGTTGTTCACTTCATCGTGCCCAGTGAAGCCTCGGATACGTGTCCTTACAGTCACCATTGTTGCGGAGTTGATGGAGTTTTCGAAGTCAAGTCTAAAGCACGTTCTTGATGGAACCAGCGTCACTTGAGGAAATGTGCTTATCAATCTTCCTCGCGTGGCGGGAGGCGATCACCTGGCTTCTTGACACGAAACAGAACCCACTAGCCGGATGTGTCTCGGCGAGACGCTCGGGCGTGAGTAAGATTACGGTTGTATAGCTCAAAATGTATTGAATAATGAACTCGAGAATACAAAATGGCGAAGTACCTTTCACCGTTTGGTAGTGATGAAGTATTTATAGGCGAGAGTGATGTATTTTGGGGAGGACATGTCCTCTCAGAGATTATAGCGGCGATTACTTGGACGTGGGAACATGTCTATAACGGTCCACGATTTATAGGGATGTGGTTATGAGGATTGTTCAACCAAATCGAGCGAGTGTTAAGTCGTCACTTGTTGATTTAGGTCGAGGTCGTCGCTCGTGGAATGGTCGACATTTGTCGGGTAGCATGGTTCGTACTAGAGTTATAATATGGATTCGAGGTCGGGACTAAGTTAAGTCGGGGCACAGTGAGCGACCGTGGGCTTAGTCGGCTCGATCTTGGAAATGGGCTTTGCTCGGGGGCCATATTGAGAATGTGATAATCAAAGCTGGATACAATTGGGCTTTACTTGCTTGGCCCAACTCGGCACCTTTGATATGTTCAGTGAAATATTTTTTTAATTATAAATAATAATTATTATTATTATTATTTTACTAATCATAAAAATAGAGAATATAAATAAAATAAAAATGATGGGGTATAGAATAATGAGTTGGAGGAAGTTGAAATTTAATTTAAGTTAGCCATTATATAGGGGGTCAAATGAAATGAGTAGATGAAATATTAAATGAATGAGAAAAAGTGTAAAAAGTATTAAATAAAATGAGAGAATGGAATGAAACCACTATACATAATCTAATAGTGTGCCTTTTTTTAATTTTGATAATATACCTTTCTAAATAAATTTTAAATAAATGAGACACCCAAAATAAAAATTTGTCAATTTTTGTGAGACCGAGGGAGTATGCACTAGCAGCTAGCTTTTGCCTTCTTGGACTTGGTGTTATGTTAATCAGAAAACTCAGAATTTACCCTTTTTTGGAGTGAGAATTGGGACAAGGAAAAAGAGGATTTCTTGGTAGTAAATCAAGTGATTACGATATCGGGAGAGACGGACAAAGGGAGTCCGTTTTCGATTCCTTCTCGCCTCCAAAATCATCCCTTCCCTTTCCCCATCTCTTCTTTCTCATATCCTCAACAATCCGATTGATTGATCTGCCATCCAATCAAAATTCCGCTACATCGATCATGGCTACCTCAGCTCAGCTTCGTCTTATGTCCGATCTCAAATCCATTATCAGCGAGCCTCCTGAGGTTCGATTCATCTTTCCTCACCTCAATTTTTCCTAGATATTATTGAATTATGTAATTGTCAACTCAATTGTACTGCGCAATTCGATTTGTTCTCCGTATTCTAAATTTAGAATTCGAAAATGAGGTAGTAAACGTAGCGTAATTCAACATATTTGATGTGAATTAATGGAGGGTTTTGCATGAATTCTGTTAGGGTTGCAGTGCCAGTCCCGTTTCCGATTCTAACCTTTTCGTTTGGAGCGCCACCATTTTTGGTCCAGATGAATCCCCTTGGGAAGGTAAGTAGTACTATTATACCCAAAATAAAACATTTTTCTCAATTTTTTTTTTTTTTTGTACTTTTGTATTATAGCAAATGGAAACAATTATGTGTATTAGATAGGTAAATTCATGTAGCTGTAATTTTAGTCTGGTATATTCAGGTGGTGTGTTCAGTTTACGTTTGACATTCGGCGAAAACTATCCAGAAAAGCCTCCGCGGGTTCGATTTACCTCCGAAATGTTTCATCCAAACGGTTAGATTTGCTAATCCACTAACTTTGCATGTTTAGATTTATAGATTCACTGATATTCCTGGTAATTTTCACTGATTTCTGGACACACTCTCTCGATCCTTGGTATTTTGCATATAAGTTTCTAAATAATTGTTTATTTGACATGTAGAACTGTTTGATCCTCTTTAATTGGGTTTTTCAAATTGGGAAAATGTTAAGTTCATCAAGCTATTAGAATTTAGTGAATCTTCTTGTAGGTTATAGTTTATACATTGAATCATTGATAGTGAGCTTTAGGTTTGTTAAATTAGAAAGTGTTTTAAGTTTATCGAGCTATTAGAATATAGTGAATGTTCTTGTAGGTTATACATTCAATCATTGATTGTGACTTTGTGAGCTTTAGATTTGGTAGAAGATTCGTAAACCAACAGTCCAATTTTATCAATGGTTTGTGGCAAATTATAAGTTAATAAAGTTTAATGAAATAGTGGAGTTTAACATGCAGAAGACTCGAGAAGGCATGTAGATTTGACAAGTGGAATATGATATAATGATAAAACATGTTTCCCTATTTACCTTATGGTATTTCCTTGCATTGGACGGATATTAAAGCGTTAAGGAACTTAGTCTTGATGTTTCTTAAAATTGTGTTTGTCTTTCCAATCATATTCACAACCTTCTGAAACCGGCATGTGAATTTGTTCTCTTGATTTTATTTTAGTTTATCAAAACCTCTAGCAAATTGCTTGTTGGTATGGAAGTTCCAAACTTGGTGCACTCTTATCCCCAGCCCATAGATTTAGTTAGGGGTGTAAATGGTTCGGTTTGGGGGAATTTATTGACCGAACCACTAGTAATCGGTTTGGAAAAATTTCAAACCGAACCAAACCATGAAAAAATTCCAAATCGAACCAAACCATGAAAAAATTCAAACCAAACCAAACCGCTATAGTTTGGTTCGGTTTGGTTCAAATCGTGGTTCAATTATGTGGTTCAAACCACGGTTCAGACCGCGGTTCAGACCATAATTTATACTACGGTTCAAACCACTATTCAGACCACAACTCATTTTCATATTGTTTAAATTTTCCGTGATCACGGAGAAAGAGCGAAAAAATGCTAGTGTTTAAGAGACTAGAGGAAGAGAGAAGACGAAGGAAGAAAAACACTTTACAATGTCGATCATGGAGAGAACTTGGTTATTTATGTGTCGCAATGAAGATAACAAAGGATGAAATTAATATTAAATAAAATACAAAACGGTGGGTAGGGTTAAAATTTGGTTATGTAAATTTTAATAAAGATACGAAAACATTAAATAATATGCAAAACATGGGGTTAGTATTAGTTTATGTAATGTGATTTTGTTTGGCGGTTTGGTCTCGCGGTTCAAACCGCGTTTTGGTTTGGTTTGGTCCGGAAGGGTCAGACCACAAACCAAATCGAACCACGTGGTTTGTCAATATTTTAAAACGAACGGAATCATTCATACTTGAAAACCAACCAAACCGAATGGTTTGGTTCAGTTCGGTCTCAAACCGCGATTTGAACCGAACCAATTACAACCCTAGATTTAGTGATCCAAATAAAACAAAGTTTGCCCATATGCTACCAAAAAGGCTCAATTACCTAGCAAATTGCATGCCAGGACTGTATTTCTAAACATGGTGCACTCTTGTTCCCCACCTCTAGATTTAGTGATCCAAAAATTCTGGTGTTTCATCTATTACCACATATATTAGACTAGTAAAAATCCGTGTTCGAGGACACGTGTTTTTTTTTTTCTTTTTTAAATTTAAAAAAAAAATTTTTTTTTTAGGGCAAAATGGAAAAGGGACAACTTAGTGAGGGCAAAATGGGAAATTTGGCATTTGGAACTATTCATAGTACTGTTCACAGACCACTGCCATTTATACTATAGATACGTTGAGAAAAGGGGTTTTCGCGTTTTATCTTCCACTAGTAAAAGCCTGTGTCCGAGGACACGTGTTTTTTTTTTCTTTTTGTTTGTTTTTTTTTTTTAAAGGCAAAATGGGAAAGGGACAACTTAGTGAGGGCAAAATGGGAAATTTGGCATTTGGAACTATTCATAGTACTGTTCACAGACCACTGCCATTTATACTATAGATTAATCCAAGTTCATATTACCACATATATTAGATTAATCCAAGTTCATAAATTTATGTGTATTGTCTTGAGATTAACAAACCTATAAATGTGGTGACTTTATCTTAGGAAGAGTATTACTCCATTTAGAACTTGAAGGATACTTCATCTACATAAAGCTACCTCTACCATTCCATTTTCAAGCTGCAAAGTGTGTTGAGTTGCGTGCTTGTAACCGTTTCCAGGTAAAATAGGTATTCAAGTCAGGAAGCAAAGAAATATAGACAAGCGGAAAGAACCACCTGAAGTTCATGATTCTAGCTGAATCCATCTACTTGATTTAAGTTGCTTCTTCGTAGTCCCCTTTGTTCATCATAAAACCTAAAATATCCTAGTCAATCAGCTGTTTATCACATGTATCAGATGCTAAAGGATTTTGCAGTTGTGTCTGTACTCTGTTTAGCCTTCTTACCACATATGGAGTATCATGTACTATAGTTACTCTTGACTATACCTAGGTAGTCAAAAGTGAGGATTGCCAGTGCCACCTGTACTATGCATTGATTTTAAGAATATTTTTTCATTTCTAATGCTATCCTTAATGAGCTCCACTTATTACTCTCGAGTAAATGACACTAGTGAGTTGTTTCCTAATTTTATCATATGGGTTGTTTTGGAAATTCATTGGTTTTAATCATTCAATTTCGGAAATGAGACTTACATTTCGGTACAAACAAAAATGGAAATTGGGATTAACATTATAGGACGGAGGGAGTACCTCGTATCTCTAAATCTTAAGTTTGTTGGAAACACCGCAAATATGTTTACAAGATTATGACCATTCTCAATTTGCTTGAAACTTATTTTATTGAAACTTATTTTATTGAAATTATTTTAAGGTGACCTATATTCATGTTCAATATCAGTCTCCTTAGTGCCCTGTAAGAACTAAGTTAATAAGTACTCTCTCCGTCCCAAAATGAATGTCCAAATAATGTTCAAATTTACTCTTGATCAAGAGCAAATTTGAAATTTTTGTGGACATTTTTTTGGGACAAAGGGAGTAGCTGTTATTTATGTCAAAACTGTTTGTGGGCAGTGCTTTATATCCAGTTATGCATGGTTTGGAAAGTAGAGGTAAAATGACTTTCGCCACTTCAACCTTCGCTCCCCTTGAAATAGTAGTGAGTTTTGATGGACTTGCCGAGGAGTCATCTCTCATTTCAGAATTCTCCAAGGTCATTCCCCCATTCAAGGGCTTAATAGTCTAGTTAGCGAAGCATTTGCCAAGACTAATCATTACTCCCTCTGTCCCAGAACAAATATCTCACTTTCCATTTTGGTTCATCCCAAAATAAATGTCCCATTTCCAAATAAGGAAAGTAACTTGGTGCAATTTTATCATTGTACAAGTTAGTAAAGCACCTTCCTAAAAATGGTTACAAGTCAACTGCGACATTTATTCTAGGACGGTGTATTAATCTTGAAGAATACAAAGTCAAAAAGTAGTGATTATTCTGGTCAACATTACTGCTATCCATATTCAGCATAATTTAGGAAACCCGAGGAAACAGTTCCTCTCTTAAATCCCTTCTGCATTCGCGCTTAAAAACTATGACTTGTGATTTATACGCTGCAGCATCTTTTCAGCTCTATCTGGGTTATCTTACTTTGTACTCTTTAATTGTTAATACAGTTTATCATGATGGTTCTCTATGCTTGGACATCATTCAGGATGCATGGTCTCCCTGCCATAACGTATCTACAATTTTAACCTCAGTTCAGGTATTACTTAGATTCCATGCGTCGTTTCCATTTTTGCCCTCATTATGCAACCCCTTTTTAACTGCAACGAACATTGTTTATATCTTGAATATAATAATTTATGCAGTCACTCCTCACTGATCCGAACCCATCAAGTCCTGCTAACCCAGAAGCTGCTCATATGTATCAACATGATATTCAGGCTTATAACAAGTTTGTTAAATACCCTCTCATTTTCTTTTTAGCTTTTGTTTTGTTTCTCTTTCCCATTTGTGCATGCTTTGTACTATTCTGTCTAATGGTGAAATGAAGTCGCAAAGCCACATCAAGCTCATGGGGGTCACATGACCCAATAGAAGTTTGAAATGCCGCACTATAGTACTTTACATTTGAAGAAAATGGTTTTTGTACATCTAAAAATTTATGACCCTTCAATTTATGTTAAAATTACACTATTTTGATTTTTTTGATCCCCTTACGAAAAGTTTCTGGCTTTGCCCCTGGTGAAATGATGCAGGAAAGTGCGGAGATGTGCTAGGCGATCTATTGAGGACTCTTAACAATTGTTAATGATCTTATTTTCCAAATCGAGCTTCGATAAATCTTTTCTGCAGCTGGGCCTGACTTGGTGATACTTTTCTTGCCATTGAACATTATCACTTTTACTTCTCAGTTATACAACATGGTGGATACTGTATTTAATAATGTCATGTTAATCTTGCTTGTACAGTTCAAATACCATTGCCATAGAATCAAAGTGTAGAAGAAGTGTTGTATCCAGAGCTCAAAAATATTTATTTTGAGTAAACAATGTACAATTTTTTTCTGCTGTAAATTAATTGTGCTGGAGAGTAAACAGAGACATGTAATGCTAATTTCTTCTGATTTTGTACCTTTTTGTATCCCTAAATGAATGTCTCTTTTAATAAAATAAAGAGCAATGCTGTTAGGGGCAGAGAAAAGAAAGTTACAAAATCTTGCTCACAAAATGAGTATATTTTGTTGGTTCCATCGATAGTGGACCCGCTACACTCTAATTAAAAATGGTGCTCGGGTGGACCATGATCAAGGTGTATACTGTATATGTTTGGTGGTGAGGATAAGAATCGAGGAAAAGCCGACTTCTATTGTATGTTCATCAATAAATGAAATGAAACCCTACTTAATTACTGCTTCTACATTTCTCTTTCAATTTGCAAATTCTGTGTATTTAGAGAGAGAGAGAGAGAGAGAGAGAGAGAGAGAGAGGTTGTAGATGAAATGAAATGAAACCCTACTTAATTACTGCTTCTACATTTCTCTTTCAATTTGCAAATTCTGTGTATTTAGAGAGAGAGAGAGAGAGAGAGAGGTTGTAGATTCATCTCAATTGCAGCATAACATGTTACAATGTCTGATGTCAACTCAATACATCTCAATTGCATACTCCTGTCCCCGCCACTTTTTTAACCGTTAATAACACGAACAAACTTTTAGCAATAATTTGACATTGATTTAGTTATTCTAAAAAAAAATCTAAAACTGGTTATTAATAGTATTGCTGATGGTGTATCAATAACAAAATTTAGATTTTCATTTGTATGATTAAATTAACCTAAAATTATTGCTCAAATTATCTTTGTAGTAACGGCAAAAAAAGTGGAAATAATATTTTGGGAAAAAAAGGTTATTCGTAGTAACGGAAAAAAAAAAAAGTGAGAATAATTTTGGGTACGGAGGGAGTAATATATATAAGTGACCAATAATGCAGTAGGAGTATTTGACACTTGACCTAGATCTTTCCTAGTTTGAATCTTAAATTTGGACCACAAACTTAAACGTCCATGTTTTTATTGTCATAATCTTACATATTTATAGTAAACAAATAATTAAAGTTATTCAAATATATATGAAATTGAAGCTTCAGGAAAATAGATATAATCAAACAAAAATCCAAAATTGATAGATACCTATGACCAACCATTACCAACCAAGGATTTTTTTATTTTTTTTTCAAATAATACCTTTTTAAAAAAATATATATATCAAAATATACAATTTTGCAAAATATATACCAAAGATCTCAAAGTTCGGCCAATCCCCATTAAATCCGGGCGAGATTGAAATTTGGCCAGCTAAATATCTCTAACTCAAGTAACATTCTTTTTTTTTTTAATTGAAAAAAGCAAAACCCCCTAAATTATTAAGAGTTGGTCTCCTGTGAGAACAACAATACCCGTCTCATGGGTGTGGCAATAACTCCGCGATCCAGTGACCCACGTGGCCAGGACTATTTCCACTCTTGTAAATCAAAAGAAGAAAAGCGTCACGTCCCGCCCCAAACTCTTACTATGCGTACTTTCTCTTTCTAGTTTTTTATTATTTCTTTTCTTTTTGCTTTTTTTATTATTTTTTTATTTTCATTATTATTTTTATTATTTTTTTCTTTTTATTATTTTTTTCTTTTTGCTTTTTTATTATTTTTTCTTTTTGCTTTTTTTATTATTTTTTTATTATGTACTATTATTTGAATATTTTTTTCTTAATGTAATGACTGTTGTGTTGGGTTAGAATATATATTTTTTTTTTTTAGTTTTTATATTATTTTTCGGCTTTTCAGTGGTTTAGAAAAAGTAATAGTTACCATCTCTTAATGTAATGACTGTATACATATAAAGTAACATTGTTCATAAGTAAACGTAATACCTGTTTTGCAATATCAACTATTACTTAAACAAATGAGAAGTATTACTCAAAATGAAAACAGTTCCTAAAACTATTATTAGTTAAAAAAATAATAATAACACTATTACTTCACAAGTGTAGTACTATTACTTATAGCAATACCAACTATTACTTAAACAAATGAGAAGTATTACTCAAAATGAAAACAGTTCCTAAAACTATTATTAGTTAAAAAAAAATAACACTATTACTTCACAAGTGTAGTACTATTACTTATAGCAATACCAACTATTACTTAAACAAATGAGAAGTATTACTCAAAATGAAAACAGTTCCTAAAACTATTATTAGTTAAAAAAAAATAATAACACTATTACTTCACAAGTGTAGTACTATTACTTATAGCAATACCAACTATTACTTAAACAAATGAGAAGTATTACTCAAAATGAAAACAGTTCCTAAAACTATTATTAGTTAAAAAAAATAACACTATTACTTCACAAGTGTAGTACTATTACTTATAGCAATACCAACTATTACTTAAACAAATGAGAAGTATTACTCAAAATGAAAACAGTTCCTAAAACTATTATTAGTTAAAAAATAATAATAACACTATTACTTCACAAGTGTAGTACTATTACTTATAGCAATACAAACTATTACTTAAACAAATGAGAAGTATTACTCAAAATTAAAACAGTTCCTAACACTATTACTCCATCAAACCAAATATACCAAAGAAGCATCAACATAAAATTGATGCCTCACTATGAAAACTGAAGCTAGCAACTCGGTAAGTTGATCTATACCCATCTCCTCGGACTAAACACTGAAAACATTTGGGATTCCAAGCATTATCAACGGTAATGAACACCCAAATCCATAACCCAAAACTGGACTGACAAATGCTGCAAATTGATCAAGAATATTGAGGGACTAATATAAGAAGAGAGTGAGAGAAGACCTTCCGAGGACAGCGGCTGCGGTTTGGACATAGGTCTCGACCATCTCTTCATCGAAAGGACGGGGATCCTTAGGGAAATCCATGGTGATGAGCCAGTGATTGTAATCGCATCCCTCGAACAGTATGTCATCTGGATTAATCGTTTCTGATTCGAAGTTTCTAGGCGACCGCGACGAGAGCAATGTCATCGACGATTTAAACCCCCTCGACTGAACAAATGGAACCCCAGGGTTAGGGCTTTGAGGAGCTACAGCCGGCGGGGAAAGACATTGAGCCGGTGACGGGAATGAAATTAGGGAAGAGATGGATTTTTGGGTCGCCGGTGTGTAGGTTGAAGGTAGGATTTGCCGGAGAAGACGATTGGGAGGGATCCCTGTTATTATTGCGTATAGAGAGAGAGTGATGAGAGAGAGAGAGTGGTGCGTGGGTATTATTGGACGGGTCATGGTTATGGATCCGACCCGTCTCATGAATGAGACGGGTTTCTCTGTTCTCACATGAGTTTTTGTCAATTATTAATAACAAAAGCAATAAAATAAAAATATAAGGAGGGAGACATAAAGTCTCAACTCAAAAACTAAGGAAAGAAAAATTTGATAGAATGATTATTAATTATGACATTAAACTCAAGTGACATTCGATATATCTATTCATACAATATGTTAAGGGTTCAATTAACACTTAATAATTTATTATAATAGATTAAGTTATTAATTAATGAAAAATGAAAGATCCATTTTGAAAAAAGGGCTCATTCTATTTTTGGGTTGAGGACCCTAGGAACTCTTTGCGAGATATCAAACATAAAAATACTACGCGAGATGCAAAATTACACAGAAACTTACGCTTAACCTTATCACTTTCCGTCTGCTCTTATACCCAATAGTATAAAATTAAAATTACTCTTACACCGAGGTATAAGAGTATTTTTTCATAGTTTTTATCTTTTCTTAAAAATAATAATAAAATCTCATATATATAGATATATAATAACAAGATTGTGGTAATTAAAGGGGGTTTGAGGGACATTTTCATCATTTCACGCCATGACAAAATGGCAATAAATTTGACTTAAAAGACATGTGGCAGGCTGTGATTAGGCTTCATTTATTTTCTTTTTCTTTTTTTGATAAATTTGGACGTGTCGCCATTTTGGTGAAGGGCGTTTACGTCATTTCACGGGCGCATGTGATGCAAGCGTCGACAACGGCGCGTAGAGACCTTGGAGGCTGAAGAATGTTTTTTTTTTTGTTGGACACTTGGCGTACTCCTATTGGATGATTGGATTTTGGTTTTTTATTTCTCACCCATTTCTTTTACCTAAATTATTTTATAATAAATTAATTATTTTAAAAAAAAAATTAACACCAAAATTCATAATTTTTTTTTCTCTTTAAATAGAGACTATTTTCATTTGATTTGGACACATTAAAAAAACCTTTATTTTTAAATATAAATTTCTTAAGTATCTTTTGTTAATTTTCCTTTTTAATTTTTCAATATGTTTTTAGTCAAAATTATTTTTGATGAAAAAAGAACCCTCTTTTTTAAATAAAAATTTCTTGATTATCCTTTGTTAATTTTCTTTTATTTTAATATATTTTTAGTGAAAATTAATTAAGTGTGAAGTATTTATTTTTAATTATAAATGATAATAATAATAATAATAATAATAATAATAATAATAATAATAATAATAATAATAATAATAATAATAATAATAATAATAATAATAATAGAAATTTTACTAATCATAAAAATAAAGAATCTAAAATAAAGTAAAAGTGGTGGGGTATAAGATGATGAGTTTGGATGGTGATGAATTTATCGATTTTTCTAATCGATAAAAAAATTGTGTATTTATAATATAGGAATTAATTTATTAATTACTATATATATATTTACTAATCATAAAAATAAAGAATCTAAAAAAATCTTTGAAGCATAGTAAATAAAGTATTAATAAATTTATCGATTTTTCTATTGTCTTAAAAAATTGTGTATTTATAATATAGGAATTAATTTATTAATTATTATATATATATTTAAAATTAATAATTATTAAAATTATATATGTATATTTTATATTTAAAATTATATATGTATATTTCATATTAATAATTATATATGTATATGTATATATAAATATAATTACACATACCTTGAACTTGAAGCCTCTTTATATACCAAGGCCAAGGCCATTTTTGATTTGTTTTCTTTCTGTGTGGGAAATCTGCCTTGGCTTTGGCCCGGCCTTGGCCTTGGCCTAGGCTTTTATCCCACATAGAAAAAAAAATCAAAGTAAGATGGGTTGCTCTGGTTATATAATGAGGATGAAGCTTAGCCAAGCATGCATGGTTCGTTTGTGGCTTTATCCAATGGCCGGTTTGGTCTTGACCGGCCGTGCCCTAGGCTTTGACTTTGTATTTTTTCAAAAAGTAGGCCAAATCAAATATTTGAATTGAATAATTCGAATTTCAATTTCGAATGGAATAAAAATTATTTTTTATATTTGAATATGAATCGAATACGAATATGAATCAAATTTTATATTCGAATACAATCGAAATATGAATATGAATCAAATTTTTTATTCGAATATAAATCGAATACGAATCGAATATGATGATATTCGATTCGATTCAATTTGTTTACACCCCTATCTAGGGCTGTTACACGAACCGAGCCGGCTCGAGCTCGGCTCGGGCTCGGCTTGAAAAAAGCTCGAGTTCGAGTGGGCTCGAGGTGAACTCGAGCTCGAACCGATTTTCAAGCTCGTCATTTTTTTCGAGCCGGCTCGTGTTCGGCTCGAATGTTCGACGAGCTTTGTTCGAGATCGACTCGTTTGAGCTCGACTCGGGCTCGGCTCGTTAAAAGCTCGAATGAATTTTAGTGTATATATATATATATATATATATATATATATATATATTGTTGTGGGTATTTTTTCAGTATAGTGACATCTTCAGTTGCTCCTGCATATCACGATGTTATTTCACTGTGAGTATTATCTAATATTTACTTATTTGTTTTCTTATAATATCTTTATTATAATTTTACAGCAAATAAGAAAGATAAACGCGAGATATTTCCAAACACGTTCAACCCCTCTTCAACGGCAAAGATGACTTGGTCTCATGGACGTTGGGAGGATAAGCTTGGATGCCGAGATTTTAGGAACTACATTTTTACCCGTTAATAGTTTATCTTATTTAAGGGGAGATGGAGATGGAAAAGGACACGCTTTTTATACACACTACGCACGGCTCATTTGCAATCCTCTCCATCACCTTCCGCAGTTGTAACTCAATTATTATAGTGAAACTTTTAAGGTTGGAGACCTAACTCCCGGGGTTTTTTTCAAAGAGGTTATTATCTCTAAGGTTTTCCTCGTTAACAAATCGTGGTGTCACTCTTTCTTTTCATGTCTTTGTTCCATTTAGTCGAATTCCATAGTACCCTCCTTGTCATTTAAATCCAAACACTTGTCAAAGTTAAGATTCTACATTATTGTTTTTTCTACCAAAACAATTTGGCGCCCACCGAGGGGCCTCGTGGTTTATCGGTTATTTGGCTCATTTCCTAAGCGAATTCATCATGTCTGCACCTCCCAATGTGTCCGCTGCCGGCAAGGGTCCCGCCGTCACTCCAACATCAGGAGGTAGAACCAGCTTATTGCCACCACCTCCTCAGACGGGACCTCAGCAAACTCAACCTACAAAGACTCCACAAAAGGAAGCGACCTCTTCCAATGTAGATGCTGACATCCGGAGTATCCTGACCAGGTTGAATCAGAGGTTGGATCAACAAGATAGCAATTCCAAGGTGTTGGCCAATTCCATGATCAAGATGCAGAGGGATCAACAGCTCATCGTTCCTCAACAGGCTTGACTCTTAGTCAGCCTCGTTCCTCAACAGGCTCGACTCTTAGTCATCCTCGTCCCTCAACAGGCTCGTTCCTCAACAGGCTCGACTCTTAGTCATCCTCGTCCGGAGTATCGTGACCTTGCCTTTGCTTGGCCTTTGTTTGGCCTTGTTGCATTGCCTTGGCATTGGCCTTGGCCTTGTTGCCTTGCCTTGGCTCGGCCTTGGCCTTGACATTGGCCGGTATTGGCTGTGGCCTTGATGCCTTGTCTTGGCTCAGCCTTGGCCTTTGCATTGGCCTTGGAATTGGAATTGGAATTGGAATTGGAATTGGAATTGGCTTGGCCGTGGCCTTGGCATTGGCCTTGGCCGTGGCCTTGGCCTTGGCCTAGACATTGGCCTTGGCCGTGGCCTTGGCTTGGCCTTGGCCTAGACATTGGCCGGCATGGCCTTGGCCGTTGCCTAGACATTGGCCGTGGCCTTGGCCGTGGCCTTGGCCGTGGCCGTGGCCTAGACATTGGTCGGTATGGCCTTGGCCGTGGCCTTGTCCGTGGCCTAGACATTGGCCTTGGCCTTGGCCGTGGCCTTGGCCGTGGCCTTGGCCTATACATTGGCCGGCATGGCCTTGGCCGTGGCCTAGACATTGGCCTTGGCTTGGCCTTGGCCTTGGCCGTGGCCTTGGCTTGGCCTTGGCCTTGGCTTGGCCTAGACATTGGCCGGCATGGCCTTGGCCGTGGCCTAGACATTGGCCTTGGCCTTGGCCGTGGCCTTGGCCTTGGCCGTGGCCTTGGCCTTGGCCTTGGCCTTGACCATGGCCTTGGACTTGGCCTTGACCATGGCCTTGGTCGTGGCCTTGGCTTGGCCTTGGCCTTGTCCTAGACATTGGCCTTGGCCTTGGTCTTGTCCTTAACCATGGCCTTAGCCGTGGCCTTGGCTTGGCCTTGGCCTTGGCTTGGCTTGGCCTAGACATTGGCCGGCATGGCCTTGGCCTAGACATTGGCCGGCATGGCCTTCGCCGTGGCCGTGGCCTTGGCCTAGACATTGGCCGGCATGGCCTTGGTCGTGGCCTAGACATTGGCCGTGGCCTTGGCCTTGGCCTTGGCCGTGGCCTTGGCCGTGGCCTTGGCCTAGACATTGGCCGGCATGGCCTTGGCCGTGGCCGTGGCCGTGGCCTTGGCCTAGACATTGGCCGGCATGGCCTTGGCCGTGGCCTAGACATTGGGCGTTGTGATGATGTGCCGCCAAAATTATTTTCCGAAAGGGTTAACTTTGAAATTTTTCGTTTCTTTGAAAAACCAATCGAAAAAAGACCGGAGTCGCCACGCCATTTTTGTTTTAAGGGCCAAAAATTTGAAAAATGCCCGAGATTAGAGATTTGGGTTCGGAGGTCACGTTACATGCCGGGAAGGACGTTAGTGTACACCCGGAATGCCTCGTAAAACGAGTCTTCCAAGCTAAAAACCATTTGTTTGTGTGTGTGTGTGTGTGTGTGTTACTTTGTCCAAAATAAGTTGAAACTGAGGGAAGTAAAAATTGGGAATTCTTTATTAGACTTTGGACAGATCCCATGATTTTTGGTGTGATTTTTGGGTTGAGTTTTGGTACTCAAAAGATTTTTGGAAGTTGAAAACCACTTCTGCTAGAATGAAAAGGGCAGTGGACACTTGATTTTGAAATGGATTTAAGGGCTTTAAAAATTCATAATCTGAGAAAACTCAGAGAATGAAAGTTGTTCTAGACACCTCAAATAAGATTTATGTGAAATAATTTTCCATTTTGGAGAAGATTTGAGGATACAAAACCTTCTGGAAATCTCAGATATGAGATCTGGACTTCCAGAGACTGGTGATCTGACCTTCAAAAGAAAATTTGAAAAGTGGAGTTTTACTCACGCAAAAAATAAAGTAAAAATATATCTGGAAATCTCTAGATGTTGGCTACAAAAAGTGTTTTGTAGTCAACACCAAATTCCAAGTTTATCTGTGTCCTAAAAATTAGACCATGGACTGGGGTCTTAGAAAATTGCTACCGGACAGCAAATTCTCAAGAAGGAAAACATGATTTTAAAGGGGGTTTGGCATCCATGATTGTCCCCATTTCCCTAGGTTTTGATTATTGATCACTTGACATTTTAGTGGTGAATCAACTATATCAAACCATCCTTGGGGTACATTAGGACTAAGCACTTCATTTGCTTGGGAAGGGGAATGTTATCCTTTGAAAATGAGATTTGATGTATGAAAATGAGTTTTAGGGTTTTGAAAATGTGTTTTCTTTGCAAGTAAGTAAGAATATTTTGAAAATAATGTTGATCCTTGTAGAAGATCGTTCATGGAGATGAACTTCCATGGTGATCTTCTTGGATCTAAGGCAAGAAGATGAATAAACTACATTTTGTAGCTTGAAAATGTATGCATGGTAAGGAGAAGGAGGGTTTACCAATCTTCTTTGTGTTTTGGAATTTTTGGCTTGAATGTAAGAGCGTTTGAGGCTTGAATATGAGAGTGTTTGAGTGAGTGTGATTTTGGGTGAATAGTTGAGAAAAAGGTGACAATTCTAGAGAATTCTCACTGTTTTCTCACTATTTTCGCCAAGGTGCAGTTACAAATTGTGTTTCTTCTCTTCCATTTCTGAGACTGAAGGCCTCAATTTATAGCCCTCTGAAAAATACAAAACCATCCGCGCGGACATGATCAACAGCGTGCACTGTTCATTAATTACAGCTTCAGGCTTTGGACACAAAGAATAAAATTCAAATTAAGCAACAGAAAATGTCCCAGCCATTTCTATTTCGGGTTTTTGACCATTTCTTTTGCTTTTTTGATTCTTTCTTTGGTTTATCTTTTTTTGGCAATCCCTAATCTATCCTTACTTGGTTAGAAATGTTAGGAATGTTAGGAATTGTTAGGAATGTTATAACTTTCGTTAATTTTCTAACGAAAATACTAACAAGCTCAAATTGGAGCACTTACAGCCGTGGCATTGGCCTTGGCCGTGGCCTTGGCCTTGGCCTTGGCCTTGGCCGTGGTCGTGGCCTTGGCCTTGGCCTTGGCCTAGACATTGGCCGGCATGGCCTTGGCCGTGGCCTAGACATTGGCCGTGGCCTTGGCCTAGACATTGGCCGGCATGGCCTTGGCCGTGGCCTAGACATTGGCCGTGGCCTTGGCCTTGGCCTTGGCCGTGGCCTTGGCCTTGGCCTAGACATTGGACGGCATGGCCTTGGCCGTGGCCGTGGCCTTGGCCTAGACATTGGCCGGCATGGCCTTGGCTTGGTCGTGGCCGTGGCCTTGTTGCCTTGTTGCCTTGCCTTGGCCTTGACAATGGCCGGCCGTGGCCTTGGTATTGGCCGGCCATGGCTCGGCCATGGCCTGGCCATGGTTTTTTGATTGAGGTTAAACTTGCGGCAGAACGTGAAATTTTTTGGCAATGGGCCAATAACATGGTGGCTCGGGTGTCCCTTTGCAAAACACACACCGAGCATTCGTTGCGCCTCACTTTGTCCCTGATGTGACTTGACGCATGGCATGTGATGCCTCGACCGTCCCACACACACACATGATCGTCAAGAGTAGCCTAACAAATTCTATATTGAGCATGTCCCTTGTATCATGACTCATTGTTTGTTTCGTATGCTTGCCTCTATTCATGGAGTGATGCCCCACAAATAACCATGACAACGGCGTGCCCCGAACATGCATACGGCTTGTTCATGGAATAAGACCCAAAAAATATTTTCATGAAGCGGGCAATACATAATCAGGAATTGCTTCCTAGGAAACAAATGTGGGGATCAACATATTTTTCGGAATATTTTTCCCTATTTTCCTATTTTTTATTTAATTATTTAATATTAAAAAATTAATATTAAATAATCCGCTTAACAAAAAATTCCAAAAAAAAAATATATGTTGTACCTCTATATACTAGCAAAGATTTAAAAAAAATCACGCCATTCGGATATGTGTAGCTCCAAAAACCCCTTGTATGTCTACAGGGCCCAAATGATGTCTGTTCCTGTTTTTGGGGAAAAAGCTCAATATGCATATATAGGGGGAGTGCTCTGCCCCTCCAAAGCATGTTGGAAGGCATGCAACCGGATAGGCTAGGCGTGCATGGGGGCATGTTAGGAGATGCTTAGGCTTGTCCTAGGCTATTGCTTTCATGTGGATATCTCTCATGCTCGTTCGATGATGCCACCGCGCTCGGGCTGGTTTACTAGAACCCGAGCAACTTGGCACGTGCATAGGTGCCAAGGGTTGGGCAGCATGCGGGCGGTTCCTTCTTGGGTTAGCGCCCAAATAGGTGCACCTGTATGTCGTAAGACCCAACAGGGGGCTTGTTGGATTACGATTCATCAAGCCAGCTTGCTTGAAAGCTTGACATTGCTCAGCGTGAGAATGCTCATGATGGTCAGGGGGATTCGTATGTGGGAGGCCACAAGCCAGCATGCAACCCCTAGTCGCGTGTTGATTGCCTAGCGTTGTTGGAAAGATATGCAAGCTAGTCTTGGTACGCGGGCGGCTAAGGTTTTGGCAAGCTTGGATTTGGGCGTTGTATGCGTGGTACAATTCTAGGCATTGCCTGTGTACGTTCCATTCGCATGCGACATCACCCATGCTTTGCGCGCTGATTCCTTGCGTCGTCAGTTTGGGCGGCGAAGCATTCTCAAATGTTGCCTATGACATATTCTTGGTACGCGGGCGGCTAAGGTTTTGGCAAGCTTGGATTTGGGCGTTGTATGCGTGGTACCATTCTAGGCATTGCCTGTGTACGTTCCATTCGCATGCGGCATCACCCATGCTTTCTTGTGGCCGATTCCTTGCGTCGTTGGCTGGGTGGCCAAGCATTCTCAAATGTTGCCTATGACATTTTCTTGGTACGCGGGCGGCTAAGGTTTTGGCAAGCTTGGATTTGGGCGTTGTATGCGTGGTACCAGTCTAGGCATTGCACAGTGTGCGTTCCATTCGCATGCGGCATCACCCATGCTTTGGCGATTCCTTGCGTCGTCGGGCTGGGCGGCCAAGCATTCTCAAATGTTGCTATGACATATTCTTGGTACGCGGGCGGCTAAGGTTTTGGCAAGCTTGGATTTGGGCGTTGTATGCGTGGTACCATTCTAGGCATTGCTGTGTGCGTTCCATTCGCATGCGCGACATCACCCATGCTTTGCGGCGATTCCTTGCGTCGTCATTTGGGCGGCCAAGCATTCTCAAATGTTGCCTATGACATTTTCTTGGTACGCGGGCGGCTAAGGTTTTGGCAAGCTTGGATTTAGGCGTTGTATGCGTGGTACCATTCTAGGCATTGCTGTGTACGTTCCATTCGCATGCGACATCACCCATGCTTTGCGCGGCGATTCCTTGCGTCGTGGAGTGGTGGGCGGCCAAGCATTCTCAAATGTTGCCTATGACATTTTCTTGGTACGCGGGCGGCTAAGATTTTGGCAAGCTTGGATTTGGGCATTGTATGCGTGGTACCATTCTAGGCATTGCACATTGTGCGTTCCATTCGCATGCGGCATCACCCATGCTTTGCGCGGCGATTCCTTGCGTCATCGAGCAGGCGGCCAAGCATTCTCAAATGTTGCCTATGACATTTTCTTGGTACGCGGGCGGCTAAGGTTTTGGCAAGCTTGGATTTGGGCGTTGTATGCGTGGTACCATTCTAGGCATTTCCTGTGTACGTTCCATTCGCATACGACATCACCACGCCATGCTTTGGCCGATTCCTTGCGTCGTCAGTTTGGGCGGCCAAGCATTCTCAAATGTTGCCTATGACATTTTCTTGGTACGCGGGCGGCTAAGGTTTTGGCAAGCTTGGATTTGAGCATTGTATGCGTGGTACCATTCTAGGCATTGCACAGTATGCGTTCCATTCGCATACGCGACATCACCCATGCTTTGGCCGATTCCTTGCGTCGTTAAATCATTTGGCGGCCAAGCATTCTCAAATGTTGCCTATGACATTTTCTTGGTACGCGGGCGGCTAAGGTTTTGGCATGCTTGGATTTGGGCGTTGTATGCGTGGTACCATTCTAGGCATTTGCCGGCTAAGGGAAGGATGAAAGCCTTGGCATACTTTACCTTCACGGCCTAGGCCCCGTGTACGTTCCATTCGCATGCGACATCACCCATGCTTTGCACGCTGATTCCTTGCGTCGTCGGCTGGGCGGCCAAGCATTCTAAATGTTGCCTATGACATTTTCTTGGTACGCGGGCGGCTAAGGCCGAGTCAAGCTCGTCATTTTTTTCGAGCCGGCTCGTGTTCGGCTCGAATGTTCGACGAGCTTTCTTCGAGATCGACTCGTTTGAGCTCGACTCAGGCTCGGCTCGTTAAAAGCTCGAATGAATTTTAGTGTGTATACATATAATATATATATATATATATATATATATATATATATATATATATATATATATATATATATATATATATACATATATATATATATATATATATATATACATATATACATATATATATATATACATATATACATATATATATATATATATATATATATATATTGTTGTGGGTATTTTTTCAGCATGGTGACATCTTCAGTTGCTCCTGCATATCACGATGTTATTTCACTGTGAGTATTATCTAATATTTACTTATTTGTTTTCTTATAATATCTTTATTATAATTTTACAGCAAATAAGAAAGATAAACGCGGGATATTTTCAAACACGTTCAACCCCTCTTCAACGGCAAAGATGACTTGGTCTCATGGACGTTGGGAGGATAAGCTTGGATGCCGAGATTTTAGGAACTACATTTTTACCCGTTAATAGTTTATCTTATTTAAGGGGAGATGGAGATGGAAAAGGACACGCTTTTTATACACACTACGCACGGCTCATTTGCAATCCTCTTCATCATCTTCCGCAGTTGTAACTCAATTATTATAGTGAAACTTTTAAGGTTGGAGACCTAACTCTCGAGATTTTTTCCAAAGAGGTTATTATCTCTAAGGTTTTCCTCGTTAACAAATCGTGGTGTCACTCTTTCTTTTCATGTCTTTGTTCCATTTAGTCGAATTCCATAGTCCCCTCCTTGTCATTTAAATCCAAACACTTGTCAAAGTTAAGATTCTACATTATTGTTTTTTTCTACCAAAATAATTTGGCGCCCACCGAGGGGCCTCGTGGTTTATCGATTATTTGGATCATTTCCTAAGCGAATTCATCATGTCTGCACCTCCCAATGTGTCGCCGCCGGCAAGAGGTCCGCCGTCACTCCAACATCAGGAGGTAGAACCAGCTTATTGCCACCACCTCCTCAGACGGGACCTCAGCAAACTCAACCTACAAAGACTCCACAAAAGGAAGCGACCTCTTCCAATGTAGATGTTGACATCCGGAGTATCCTGACCAGGTTGAATCAGAGGTTGGATCAACAAGATAGCAATTCCAAGGTGTTGGCCAATTCCATGATCAAGATGCAGAGGGATCAACAGCTCATCGTTCCTCAACAGGCTCGACTCTTAGTCATCCTCGTCCCTCAACAGGCTCGACTCTTAGTCAGCCTCGTTCCTCAACAAGCTCGACTCTTAATCAGCCTCGTTCCTCAAACAGGCTCGACTCTTAGTCATCCTCGTTCCTCAACAGGCTCGACTCTTAATCAGTCTCGTTCCTTAACAGGCTTGACTCTTAGTCAGCCTCGTTCCTCAACAGGCTCGACTCTTAGTCATCCTCGTCACTCAACAGGCTCGTTCCTTAACAGGCTTGACTCTTAGTCAGCCTCGTTCCTCAACAAGCTCGACTCTTAATCAGCCTCGTTCCTCAAACAGGCTCGACTCTTAGTCATCCTCGTCCCTCAACAGGCTCGTTCCTCAACAGGCTCGACTCTTAGTCAACCTCGTTCCTCAACAGGCTCGACTCTTAATCAGCCTCGTTCCTTAACAGATTCGACCGATGTCCTAAGTCGACCTCGTTCTTAAACAGGTCTGACCAAAGATTTAAGGCAGCCTCCTTTTTTAACAAGCTCGACTAAAACCTTAGTCAGCTTCGTTAAATTGACAACTGTTCTCCATCCATGACTTTGGTCGATCTACCAGGGCCTTGTCCCGTCAACCACCGCAGCCTCTCTCATAAGCTTCAGGGCATCATAGGCTGCATCTAGATCTGGTCGTCGAAACAATTAAAAGGTGGAGATTAAGCCACGACATCAATGGTCGATCATCTAGCTGTTCGAGCATCTAGACACGACCTACTCAAGTCTTCATCAAATTTCTTATAACTTCCTGGTCGACAAAGTCAACTCAGAAAGTTGGGGGCCACTGAATGGAATAAAAATGACGGCCTAGGCCCATCAAGCGAAGCCCAATTATTCAGACATTATTGCCACCACATCTCTAGTAGGTCGGCCCAAGGCCCACCAACATGATCAATCGACCTAAGCTCATTGTCCGACCTACGAGGTCCCGACCTAGCTTAGTCCGACTCTACGATTCAGGTTCTATTTTGGGTACGGTCCAGCCCTACCCATAAGTCAGGTCGACCTAATCTCAACAGGCGACCTCGACCTACCCAGCAAGCGTCAATCTACAGAAGCAGTCAGGTCGACCTAATCTCAACAGGCGACCTCAACCTAGTCCCAACAGGCGACCTCGACCTACCCAGCAAGCGTCGACCTACAGAAGCAGTCAGGTCGACCTAATCTCAACAGGCGACCTCGACCTACCCAGCAAGCGTCGACCTACAGAAGCAGTCAGGTCGACCTAATCTCAACAGGCGACCTCGACCTACCCAGCAAGCATCGACCTACATAAGCAGTCATGTAACGACCCCAACCCTAGGCATCAATTTTTAATATTAAATTAAATGCTTTTAATATTTATATTTATTTTATGTGTTCAATTATGTCTTTAAATTCTTAATTTAAGATAATTCGGGTGAGAAGTAAATTTAGAATCTTCTATGAATTTATTGGACATTAATTAAGAAACTTGGGGAAATAATAATAATGGAAATATGATAAATAGTATAGGGAGGTTAAATGAGTAGAATGAATTAATGGGATAAGGATTTATTTTAATTTGGGAAGGAAGCCTTTGCTAGTTTTAATGGGGGGCCAAAAGGAGTCTTGCTCTCTCCCTAGTTGACAAGTGGCCTTCCCTAACCCCTCCTCTTACTCCCTCATACCCGGCCCCTCCCCCTCTATTATCTCCCTCACTTTCCTTCTTCCTCCTTCTTCATTTTCTTCATACTCCCTCTTCATTCTAAAACCATGGAAGCTCCCTTCTCCCAAGCTTGAGTCCAAGGCAATCCTCCACCAAAATCAAGTCTAGAAGCACCATTGAAGTTGGATCATCTTGGGGAATTCTTCAAGCTAGAAAGATTAACCTCCCATCGAAAATCCTAGGTGAGTTGTTATGACCTCTTTTCATTTATGTGCTCATGAACTATCTATTGTTGTTCTTGATGTTGTAATTGTTGTTATATGTTTTGGAAGTCTTCTTGAAGTAAAGAAATGGGTTAATGATTTAAAGGAATGTAGTGGTTATGGAAGTTGACTTGAATTGATTATGAAATGGGTGGAGTTAGATTAGGAGATGTTAGCTTGAATGGAGATAATGAAATGGGTTGGAAATTAAGTGGTAGTTGATTTGGGTTTAGATTTTATTGGGGTTTAAAGGAAGTAGTATAAAGTGTATAAATTTTAGGAAGTTCTTCTAAGTTCACAAACAAAGGAAAAATCGAGTTTGGGACAAAGTTGGTTTGGGTTATTTGAAAGATTGTATTTGTTTCGAATTACGGGTTCGGGCACGAGTCGTGCCACTGGGGCACGAGTCGTGCCTTGGATGGGGACGAGTCGTGTCTTGGAGAAAAGGGAAGTCGTGACCTTAGGGGGACGCCAGGTTCAGTGGGGGTTAAATGGGCACGAGTCGTGCCCTGGGGCACGAGTCGTGCCCTGGCCTGGTTTCTTTGCATCAATTTCTAAGCTGTTTAAACCAAATCAAACTAGAACCAAAATGAAATCTCTTTAACCTAGATTAAAGTAGAATACTTTGGCTATACAATGACATCTTAAGGGATCAAAATGGAATTGTGGAAGTAGTTTAATTATTGTCCCGAAAATGGTTGATAGGTTTGATTTGTAACTTCATCAAAATAGTTCCAACTTGGGAAATAGATCTTGAACTTTTATTAAGGTTGTTCGAGGTGGTATAATAATTATGTAAGAATGGTTTACGATTCATAGTGGCCTTACTTACTCCATATCTTTGGTGAGTAGTTCGAATTGGTGTAGAAGCTATAGGTTTCACTATTAAGCTAATTGGTAATGGGTGTGTACCACCTTGTGACATTGTGTCCAAGTTATGGAAATATTGATATTATGGTTATCTTAATATCCTCAAGTATGAACTATTTGGCAAGTTGTTATGTGGCATCCCATTGTGTGGATTATGTGTTATATGGTGGTGTGATATCCCAATTGTGGATTTATTTGTTATCATTCATATTTGTTGATGATACTATGCATAGTGTATTACTTAAATGTTGCATTATGGCATTGATTGGCATGAGTATACATTACCATGTTGTTATATTACTATCCCGGTTTGTGGATTTATCTCAAGTATCTATCATGTGCTTGAGCGTGTTTATGTTCGGGTGGGTATGATGGATGCCAATCAATTATGGATTTGTTCTATAAGTGATTGAAGGTACATCATACCGGTGACCCTTCCCCACTCTGTGGCCACGGGGTGGGGGTGTGCTAACGGCTGTATTGACCCACAAAGCTTTACAGATCTGTTGCAACCGTTGTAAGGAGGGACGATATTATTTTTGGGATATTCTAATATAGGTATCCTTTCTTATATGGATGGTCTGGGGTATGAGTCCTATAAGAGGTGAATGTGCTGGAGGCAATTCACCAAAGAGTGGAGTTTTACTCCCACGTTGTACGACTTATTGTTCAGACGGGAAAAGGTAAAATGAGGTAACGTAAGGTGTTTACCGCTTTCATAATGTGTTATGTGCTACCATGCTATGTGTTGCACTTTGTTGGGCATCTTCTTTGTATATCATAATAGCTCATTGAGATTTATTCTCACCCCTCTCCCTTTCTTGTTTTAGATCCCGAGACAGTTGAACCGAACCAGTGAGGCCGGGGATATCATTGTGGACTTTTACTTTTGGGGCTTGTCAGGTTAAGTTAGAAGTTGGCTCTTAGGAGTATTTATTTAATGTTCCACTTTTATAATTTGTATGGACAACACTTTTATTAAACAATGTTATTCAGTGTTTTGTGTAATTGATCAGATTTCGGTTTGTTAAAGTTGTAGTTGGATTTCCCTTAAGTAGGGATATTATCAATTGATTTTTATTTGAAAGTTTGAAAAGTAGTCTTCCTTTAAAAGCAAATAAATGTTTTAAAAATTAAAGTGGATTTTCTTAGTTTGAGCCCCCTTAGCTCGGGACACGTGTTAGGTCCCGGGTTGGGGTGCTCACGGTTAATATCGAGCTTAGTTTAGAGGTCAAGGGTAGATGTCTAAACTAAGGGGAATGTGTGGAAATTGACGCCTTAGAGTGTTTTATGCGGGAGTTCGTTCTAATGGCCGGAAGCAAGGATGATCGGCGGAAAGTTCTAGAAATTAAAGAAGATTTGGGTATAGGTGGAATTCGGGATGAAGAGATGATGAGATTATTCGGGAAGTTTGTACGGGATATGGAGACTAGAGGATCGGTTCCGATTCGGCTGAGGAATGTCAAAGTGATGGATGGGAAAGGTTTGTGAAGATGAACCCATCGAGTTTTAATGGATATCCGAATCCGTTAAAGGCGAGAAAATTGGTTAGCGAAATGAATAAGATTTTCAAGGTTATAGAAAGTCACAACGAAGAGAAAGTTAGGTATGCCGTTTTCAAGGCTGGAAGGTCCAGTGATCGGTGGTGGCGGATCGTGAAGGGAAGTTGGGAGCGGGACCATACGCCCGGACTTGGGATAATTTCACCAAACGGTTCGAGGATTATTTCGTTTCGATGGTTACAAGGGATAAGAAGGAGATTGAATTCTTAAGACTAAAACAAGGGAACATGACGGTAAATCAGTATTCGGTCCGGTTTGAGGAATTAGCTAAGTGTTGCCCTCAATTGGTATTGCATGAAGTGAAAAGGGTTCAGAAGTTTGTAACAGGTTTGAGGAGTGAATTTAGGAAGGAATTATGGATTGATAGTTTCATCAATTATCAGACAGCCTTAGATAGAGCATATAAGGTCGAGAAGGACATTGAGGAAAATAGTGGAAGGTCCGGAAGTGGGATTAGAAACAAGCCAAAGTATCTAGGACAAGAATCCAAAGTCATTAGAGGACAGCCAAGTGCTTTAACTTCAGGGAGTATGAGAGAGGAACTCATGGTAGCTTCTTCGTCTAGGCCAAAACCCAAACAGTATGGGATGAATTGTAAATTTTGCAAGAGGATTGGGCATACCGAAGATCATTGTTGGAGTAAGCAAGGTAAGTGTATTAAGTGTGGAGAGATGGGGCATTTTAGGAGGAATTGCCCAAGGTTTCGACAGGAGCGAGCTTCAGGCAGCAGTCAGCAAGGTGGACGACAAAGAGGTGGTACCAAAAGAGATAGCGAAGGGGAGCCGAGAGAGAAGGTCTATGGTCGAGTAGGTGTTTCGGGTTCAGGAGAGATAGATCCCTCGAGAGGTCGCTAGAGGTATATTCCCTGTCTCAAAAGTTAGGGGTCATATTTTATAGATCCTGTTGCATATCATTTATGTTTAGCATCACATTTTGCTTATATATGACATACATTGTTGAGAATTTGTTTTATTGTTAGAGGATTACGCTCTTATGAGAGAATACCTCGAACCTTCTTTGGTTTACCACGATGGTGATGTGGTTATGGCCCGAGCATGTATTGCCGAGTTAGTTTGGTACGATTATTAATTTATGATTTTGAGTTATACTTGACCTGGAGGGTTAAGTAGTTGTTGTGTATTGGTAGACTATCATAATAAGTGAGTCTCCTTTTTCCATGCCTAAATTGCTTATATTGGTATTTGATATAGGTAAACCTTAATGTGAAATTCTTGTTATATATGGGTATTTAAGGTGAAGCTTTTGCAATAAGATGTGGAAGGTAATTGGTATATGTTAGACTTGCATAAGGAGTCTTTTCAAAAATTTTATGTGATAGTTGCGAGTAAATGGTAAATGTGCTCCGTCGGTATATTTCATGTGTTGGTTACGAGTAGGATAAGCGAGTTGTAATCCTTATTTTGATGGCTTTAGGGTAATTAGAATTGATGATCTCCTTGTTAATTTAAGTTTCGGGAAGATCATTTGAGAGTTGGGTTAGTGATTCCTTGTGAGGAGTTCCTACGTACAAAGTTTGGTTAGTATGAGTTGGCTCGAGAGAATTTCAAATTTTGGGTTCTATAGTCTTAAACTCGGATGTTACCATAGGATCTTGTGAGGATTGAGTCAGTGATCTTTAAGTTGACAAGTGTTACCGAAGGAATTTAAGGAATTCTTAAGAATTGTAGAGTCGTTGCTTTAGTTGACTCTAAAGGGCGTATAAATGATGTAGGATGTAATAAGGATGAATCATATTGTTAGTGATGGAAAATAGGTTGGCTTTGGACCCGATCCTTACCTTACCTAGTGGATGTGAGGATCTTGTGAAGTTTTAAGTATGTATTACCGGAAGATCAAGGTGTAGTGTTGTGCAAAATGGGAAGGTGATAGCGTATGTTCGAGGAAATTAATTTATATAGAGCGGAATTTTCTTATCATTTATCGAGAATGGTTACAATTGGTTGTGTGATTTAAATGGAATCTTATCTTTTGAAGCACCCTTTTTGGGGTCGGTTACCGATCCTAAGAGTTGAAGGATTTAGTTAGCCGAAAGGAAGAAGTTTGAAGACTATCCAAATTACGGAAGAATAGGTTGTGTCGTGTGACGGATTTTCCTTTCAACTTGAGAAGTTTAAGTAACCTTAGCGAGTTTACATTCTAGCATTGAGATGGAATCGTATGAGGCATGGTTCGGGGAGATATTATCGATCTCCAATTTGTTGGGATGAAATTAGGAAGCTAGGCCTAAGGTAGATTAGCGCCAAAGTTGTTAATCCCTTTTAAGTTTTAGGAAATGTTGGTGAGTTGACGTATAGACCGACTTGGGGCAGCTTATTGAGCGTTGGAAGTTTTAAATACAATATCGTAAGGAATTGGGTGACATAAGTTGTAGTACTTTTATTTATCTATACTTTCTTTGAGGTCGTGAAAATTCGGGTTAGTGAGAATTGTATGGTATTCTTGGGATATTGCGTTGTAATATCATATTACTATTGAAATTTGGAATCTTGGAAAGAATCATGGTATTGAAGAGACAAAATTGGGAAGTGAAGTCCTAGAGTATTCGGGTTAAGAAAGTGTATAGTAGAATTATGCCGTTGAGAAATCTAATTGGAAATGTTAAAGTTAGAATGTGTGAAAGGTAACATTCGCTATTTGATCCTTAGGATAAGTCTTTTTCAAATTCGGGACGAATTTTCTTTAAGGGGGAGTGAGTGTAACGACCCCAACCCTAGGCATCAATTTTTAATATTAAATTAAATGCTTTTAATATTTATATTTATTTTATGTGTTCAATTATGTCTTTAAATTCTTAATTTAAGATAATTCGGGTGAGAAGTAAATTTAGAATCTTCTATGAATTTATTGGACATTAATTAAGAAACTTGGGGAAATAATAATAATGGAAATATGATAAATAGTATAGGGAGGTTAAATGAGTAGAATGAATTAATGGGATAAGGATTTATTTTAATTTGGGAAGGAAGCCTTTGCTAGTTTTAATGGGGGGGCCAAAAAGGTGTCTTGCTCTCTCCCTAGTTGACAAGTGGCCTTCCCTAACCCCTCCTCTTACTCCCTCATACCCGGCCCCTCCCCTCTATTATCTCCCTCACTTTCCTTCTTCCTCCTTCTTCATTTTCTTCATACTCCCTCTTCATTCTAAAACCATGGAAGCTCCCTTCTCCCAAGCTTGAGTCCAAGGCAATCCTCCACCAAAATCAAGTCTAGAAGCACCATTGAAGTTGGATCATCTTGGGGAATTCTTCAAGCTAGAAAGATTAACCTCCCACGAAAATCCTAGGTGAGTTGTTATGACCTCTTTTCATTTATGTGCTCATGAACTATCTATTGTTGTTCTTGATGTTGTAATTGTTGTTATATGTTTTGGAAGTCTTCTTGAAGTAAAGAAATGGGTTAATGATTTAAAGGAATGTAGTGGTTATGGAAGTTGACTTGAATTGATTATGAAATGGGTGGAGTTAGATTAGGAGATGTTAGCTTGAATGGAGATAATGAAATGGGTTGGAAATTAAGTGGTAGTTGATTTGGGTTTAGATTTTATTGGGGTTTAAAGGAAGTAGTATAAAGTGTATAAATTTTAGGAAGTTCTTCTAAGTTCACAAACAAAGGAAAAATCAGTTTGGGACAAAGTTGGTTTGGGTTATTTGAAAGATTGTATTACATTAAGATTACGGGTTCGGGGCACGAGTCGTGCCACGGGGGCACGAGTCGTGCCTTGGATGGGGACGAGTCGTGTCTTGGAGAAAAGGGAAGTCGTGACCTTAGGGGACGCCGAGGTTCGGTGGGGGTTAAATGGGCACGAGTCGTGCCCCTGGGGCACGAGTCGTGCCTGGCACATTTCTTTGCATCAATTTCTAAGTGTTTAAACCAAATCAAACTAGAACCAAAATGAAATCTCTTTAACCTAGATTAAAGTAGAATACTTTGGCTATACAATGACATCTTAAGGGATCAAAATGGAATTGTGGAAGTAGTTTAATTATTGTCCCGAAAATGGTTGATAGGTTTGATTTGTAACTTCATCAAAATAGTTCCAACTTGGGAAATAGATCTTGAACTTTTATTAAGGTTGTTCGAGGTGGTATAATAATTATGTAAGAATGGTTTACGATTCATAGTGGCCTTACTTACTCCATATCTTTGGTGAGTAGTTCGAATTGGTGTAGAAGCTATAGGTTTCACTATTAAGCTAATTGGTAATGGGTGTGTACCACCTTGTGACATTGTGTCCAAGTTATGGAAATATTGATATTATGGTTATCTTAATATCCTCAAGTATGAACTATTTGGCAAGTTGTTATGTGGCATCCCATTGTGTGGATTATGTGTTATATGGTGGTGTGATATCCCAATTGTGGATTTATTTGTTATCATTCATATTTGTTGATGATACTATGCATAGTGTATTACTTAAATGTTGCATTATGGCATTGATTGGCATGAGTATACATTACCATGTTGTTATATTACTATCCCGGTTTGTGGATTTATCTCAAGTATCTATCATGTGCTTGAGCGTGTTTATGTTCGGGTGGGTATGATGGATGCCAATCAATTATGGATTTGTTCTATAAGTGATTGAAGGTACATCATACCGGTGACCCTTCCCATTTCTGTGGCCACGGGGTGGGGGTGTGCTAACGGCTGTATTGACCCACAAAGCTTTACTGGTCTGTTGCGGCCGTTGTAAGGAGGGACGATATTATTTTTGGGATATTCTAATATAGGTATCCTTTCTTATATGGATGGTGCAGGGTATGAGTCCTATAAGAGGTGAATGTCTTTGGAGGCAATTCACCAAAGAGTGGAGTTTTACTCCCACGTTGTACGACTTATTGTTCAGACGGGAAAAGGTAAAATGAGGTAACGTAAGGTGTTTACCGCTTTCATAATGTGTTATGTGCTACCATGCTATGTGTTGCACTTTGTTTGGCATCTTGCTGTATATCATAATAGCTCATTGAGATTTATTCTCACCCCTCTCCCTTTCTTGTTTTAGATCCCGAGGCAATTGAACCGAACCAGTGAGGCCGGGGATATCATTGTGGACTTTTACTTTTGGGGCTTGTCAGGTTAAGTTAGAAGTTGGCTCTTAGGAGTATTTATTTAATGTTCCACTTTTATAATTTGTATGGACAACACTTTTATTAAACAATGTTATTCAGTGTTTTGTGTAATTGATCAGATTTCGGTTTGTTAAAGTTGTAGTTGGATTTCCCTTAAGTAGGGATATTATCAATTGATTTTTATTTGAAAGTTTGAAAAGTAGTCTTCCTTTAAAAGCAAATAAATGTTTTAAAAATTAAGGTGGATTTTCTTAGTTTGAGCCCCCTTAGCTCGGGACACGTGTTAGGTCCCGGGTTGGGGTGCTCACAAGTCAGGTCAACCTAGTCCCAACAGGCGACCTCGACCTACCCAGCAAGCGTCGACCTAATCGGTCCAGGCGTGCGCACCACTCTTTCCATAACCGGTTCCCTACAAATCAGGAGCCATTCAAGGACACGTTCTCCAATCATGTAACTGTCCCTTAAATTACGGAGCTCATGCAGTCATGCCAAAAATAACCGCCATCATCATGGAATTATAAATAGAGAACAACCACAACGGTTCAAAGGTAACTGCAATTTTGTCATTTGAATACAACTGTTCATTTACAATATTTGTTCTACAAAACACAGATGCTTATTCTCACGCCGGAGGGTTTGCGCGGGGTAACTCCCCGCGCCCTAACAGTGTCTGTTTTGCAAATCGTCCGTTCGTTCGTCCAGGAATCCAACGCCGTGTTCCCGACTGATTAGGTACCCCCGGTATCACCCATTTTATGCATCATCAGTGAGTATTATCTAATATTTACTTATTTGTTTTCTTTTAATATCTTTATTATAATTTTACAGCAAATAAGAGAGATAAACGCGGGATATTTCCAAACACGTTCAACCCCTCTTCAACGGCAAAGATGACTTGGTCTCATGGACGTTGGGAGGATAAGCTTGGATGCCGAGATTTTAGGAACTACATTTTTACCCGTTAATAGTTTATCTTATTTAAGGGGAGATGGAGATGGAAAAGGACACGCTTTTTATACACACTACGCACGGCTCATTTGTAATCCTCTCCATCATCTTTCGCAGTTGTAACTCAATTATTATAGTGAAACTTTTAAGGTTGGAGACCTAACTCCCGGGGTTTTTTCCAAAGAGGTTATTATCTCTAAGGTTTTCCTCGTTAACAAATCGTGGTGTCACTCTTTCTTTTCATGCCATTGTTCCATTTAGTCGAATTTCATAGTCCCCTCCTTGTCATTTAAATCCAAACACTTGTCAAAGTTAAGATTCTACATTATTGTTTTTTCTACCAAAACATATACTCCCTCCGTCCCGCCCGACTTAGGACATTTTTCCATTTTGGGCGTCCCATCCGACTTAGGACAACCCTAAAATGGAAAGTACTTTATTAATGGGACCCACATTTACACTCACAACAAATTTTCACTCATTACTCCCTACCCCACTTTCTCTCACCTACATCACTTTTCATACTCACAACATCCACCCACTTACACTTTTTCCTTAATCCCCGTGCCCAACCTAAACGTACTAAGTCGGGCGGGACGGAGGGAGTATATATACATATATATATATATATATATATATATATATATATATATATATATATATATATATATATATATATATATATATATATATATATATATATATATAAGTCGAAGCTCGAGCTGGGCTCGTTAAAAGCTCGTTTGATTTCAGATTTTTTTCAAAAAATAAGTTGAAGTTCGAGCTCGGCTCGTTAAAAGCTCGTTTGATTTCAGATTTTTTTCAAAAAATAAGTCGAAGCTCGAGCTCGGCTCGTTAAAACTCGAGTTCGAGCAGCTCGCGAGCCAGCTCGCGAAAAGCTCGAAACTTGATTCGAGCCGAGCTCGAACATGCATTCTGATATTTTTACTCACAATATATGTTACAAATAATTTTTTTTTAATGTATACAAACATCTCTATTTCTTTTGTATTCGTTTAGATTTCAATCAGTTATTCGTTATTAATTGTCCATGCATCGCACGGGGGTTAAACTAGTTTTATTAAACAATCCGCTCTTATACCTAAAGCTATGGGACTAGAAATACTCTTATACCTAGATATAAGATTATTATTTTTTCACAAATTTTCATATTTTCTTAAAAAATAATAAAAATGCTCATATACCTAAAAATATAATACTAGAATCACTCTTATACCTAGGTACGAGAGTAATTTGTGCGCTGAAATTGACGGGGAAGGCCTTGGAAAAAAATTCAACGCAACTAATAATAAACGCAAAGGCAAACAAAGAATCAGAGGATTGGGAGTTACTTGATTCTTTGTCTAAATCGGGTGAAAAAGGGTCGGAGGGGTGGGTGTGAATGCATCTGAAGCTGCTGGAGATTACTGTGAGGGGGAGAGAAAAAGGGAGAGCCGATCAACCATTGAAGACCTATTTCGTTCTTGATGATGACTAATTTTCGACAAAGAATTCATATTTCGTTTGCACGCAGTGTCCATGGGTGAAGTATCTTGGAATAATGCCATATAGCAAAGAAAAGGGAGATTTTGTGCGCTATAATTGACGGGAAAGGCGCTGGAAAAAATAATTTGAATTTCTATAAAATTTTGATCTAAACCTTTAATAGTGTGTGAACTTTTGAATTTCGTATGATTTGGGGTGAGGGGGTTTAGAATTATTCCTTAAAAAAAAGTAAAATGATTGGCCTAAGATCGTGAATGAAAAATCACTAGGGCCTAGGGGAAAAGGGAAAAGGAGATTGGGCCTTTAACTAGGATTTTGGCCCACATTGTATACCAGCTATGAAATTGATATATTGATAGGGCCACATATGGAGGGCCTCAAATTTGGAGGTATTAGCCTAATCATAAGCCAAATTGGCCTCAGCATTGAATTCATCTTCCCTGTCAACAGGGAGAGAGAGAGAGAGAGAGAAAAAGAGGAGAAGTTGATTTGAATGGCATGGATTTAAGTAGGTCACAAAAGTTAGTTGATGGATCTATCTGTCCATAATAATCCAAAAAGAGATAAATATTTATTTTGGGATGGACTAACAAATAATAACTAAGGATCCGTTTGTTTCACGAAAAATAACCTTCGAAAAATGATTTATTGAAAAATATTTTTTGGAAAATGAAAATACTTTTCGGAAAACATTTTCCGACGTTTGGTGAATCTTAAGAAAACATTTTTCGAAAAACATTTTTCGATGTTTGGTAGTTTCATCAAAGTAACTTTTTAAAGGTAAAATCAATACAAACAAAGAAAAATGAGGAAAATATTTTCTGAAAAATAACTTTCTTAGGTAGAGGTAAGGAAGTCATTTTCCTTAGAAATCAAGCTCATTTTTCACTGACCCAAAAATGTTTTCCGTTAACTTCATTTTCTGGTGTTTACCAACACCGAAGAAAAATGGGGAAAATTTTCCCCAGACAAACGGAGCCTAACTACTCTCTCCGTACCTTAAGGAATGATGTTCCCATTTCTTGTTTGTACGATCTTTAAGCAAAAATTACTATATACTCCGAAAGAAGAATAACTGATAACATGCAAGATAAGGTATATGATAAGCTAGTAGGAGAGACATAAATGGCGGGTCCTCTCCTAGCTTGCCATTAGCTGTGAGAGCGATGGAACCTTTTCCTTCTCATATCAATGAACCTGAACCAGTCCCTCCCTATATAAATACAACCCTTATCTCTCCTTCTAATTCACCATTAAACAAACACCCGATATTAATTATGGCATCCTCCCAATCTCTTGTCTTCTCCCTCTTCTTCCTTTCCCTCGCCTTTGCCTCTGTCAAGGCACGACCAGCCACTTTTCAGCAAGACTTTCGTATCACTTGGTCCGATTCACATATCAAGGAAATCGATGGAGGCCGAGCCATTCAGCTCCGTCTTGACCCAAGTTCCGGTATATATGCATCATTACAAAATACTCCGTACAGTATATTTTACTCACGCATAATGAGAGCTGTTGTAGCACCAAAACGCTTTTTATTGTAGATAGATATTTTTAACTTTTGTCATGTTTTAGGATGTGGGTTTGCTTCAAAGAGCCAGTACTTGTTTGGACGTGTTAGCATGAAAATTAAGCTTGTTCCCGGAGACTCTGCTGGAACTGTCACCGCCTTTTATGTATGTTAACTTATTTGATCAGCCTTTCTTTGCTTTATTTTTAATGCATGCATGAGAAACTAATTATCCATAAAATTGAATTTGTGGGTTGTTGTTGTTGTTTAGATGAACTCGGACACTGATAATGTGCGCGACGAGCTTGACTTTGAATTCTTGGGGAACCGAACGGGTCAACCATACTCGGTCCAAACCAATGTATATGCTCATGGAAAGGGTGACAGAGAACAAAGAATCAACCTTTGGTTCGACCCCGCTGCTGATTTCCACACATACTCTATCCTCTGGAACCATCACCACGTCGTGTAAGTTTTCAAATCTGTTAAGTTAACAACTCATCTAAAAAACACACAGTTACAACTTGTATATATTGTGCAGGTTTTATGTAGATGAAGTGCCTATTAGAGTGTACAAGAACAATGAAGCCATAGGTGTCCCTTTCCCAAAGTTTCAACCAATGGGGGTGTACTCAACACTATGGGAAGCAGATGATTGGGCCACAAGAGGTGGGCTTGAGAAGATCGACTGGAGCAAGGCCCCATTTTTTGCATACTACAAGGACTTTGACATTGAAGGTTGTCCAGTGCCGGGACCAAGTTCGTGTGCTTCGAGCCCACACAACTGGTGGGAGGGTGCCAGTTACGCACAGCTCGATGCGGTGAGTGCACGAAGGTATCGGTGGGTTCGTTTGAACCATTTGGTCTATGATTATTGCACTGATAAGTCAAGGTACCCTAACACCCCAAAAGAATGCGAGGCAGGAATTTGAACGGCTAGCTTATGGCTTTAACTCAAAGCCATGCATGCCTATAGAAGGGGGTAATTAAGGTATACACCAATGATGCTGCCAGATCTCGGTTTATACTGTTCAACAAATATTTGTCTATGTTTTTACGTAAAGAAAGGAGATTGTGTACTGAACAAATAATGCTTTTATGCATGATTCTCAAAGTTATGTTTTGTATTTTTTTTCCTGTCTATGTGTTTCTCATTGCAATATAATTATATACTCCCTCCGTCCCTAAATGTTTGTCCCATTTTCCCTTTTTCTTTGTCCCAAAAAGTTAGTCTCATTTTCAAAATTAAAGCTTCAAAATCACTAAATTTTCAAAACTTGTAACATTTAGGGACGGAGTATTACATAACGGCGGTGTATATTATCAATATTTTTCAAAGCGTTCGTAAAAATAACCAAAATTAAAGCTTCAAAATCACTAAATTAAAATGTTTGAAAAGTCAAATGGGATAAACATTTAGGGACTGAGGGAGTATAAATTTCTTTGTGATATTAACTTTTGTATATATTATAAATTAAGCTTTCATTAATGATATTAACGTGTGTGTATATATATTACTAAAAAGGGCATTAAAAAAAGCTTCTTACATTAAAGCAAAATGAAGTGTCTTATTAATGCAATAATTAAGAAATGACGGATCAATTGATTTAGACAAAGGTGTCAAATGACTCAAATCCTTAAATGTAATTGTCTTCCGTTTGATAATAAATATTACTCCCTCAGTCCCGGTAGAAGCGTCGCCATTTTAGAGGTGGCACGCAAATTAAGAAAAAGTGTGGGAAAAAAAATGTTGTGAGTGTAATTTGAAAATAGGAGAGAGAATTAGTGGAGGAAATAGTGAATTTAAAAAGTGTTGTGAGTGTAGAGGAGAGAGAATTAGTGGAGGGAATAGTGGATGGGTAATAGAATATTAATAAAATATTTCCTTTTTAGGAAAGGGTGACGCTTTAAACGGGACACCCTTTTGGGTAAAAAGTGACGCTTCGGGTGGGACGGAGGAAGTATAGTTGATCCAATATACTCTCTCTTACAAGTCCTAGTTTAATATTTTTAATTTTACTTTGTACGAAAAATAAGAAAAAATTAGAGATCGTTAATATGAAAAGTAAAATATGAGAGAGAAAGTTGGGGAAATATGATAAATTTGCCTCTGTACTTAGGTATTAGACGCAGATATACAACTTGCCTTATTTTTCTACACATATGCCCTCGTACAAACATTTAATTAGGGTAAATTTGATCAAAACTAACTTTTCGTCAAATTTTTAACGAAATTGCTGACTAGTATGGCTTTATGGTAATTTTGCACATACACGTCATTTAAATTGAACAAAACTAACTTTCTATTCAACCCTAAATCCTCTACCTGTAAAATTGAAGAACCAAGTTCTTCATTAAATCTCCCCGTCGACCATCACTCATCCACCAGACTCTCCTGTTCGTCTTAGTTTGCCCTTCGTCTCGATCCCATGGCGTCGCCTCCCCAAATCTCTCAGAATAATTTTGGCTGAACTACTTCTCTCTTTCTATGTTTAACTTGTTTCTTTTCCGGTATATGGCGTCGACAATAGCTCCAAACACCCAGGCCACCATTGTACAAAAATGAATGGCGTTAGTACCAACAAGGGGGATAAATGTTGCCCTATGATTGCACTCTCATGTTTCTAATTCTCATCTCTTCCTATTTTTGGAGTTGATTTCATTAACCAAACAAGTTTTTTTTTTTCTTTTATGAAATTAGTTCCATCATTTTCCATCTTCAGGTGTCTTTTTGAATTGTTCTAATACTTCAATTCCTTCTTTCCAGTAAAGGGATCAGCAAAGGAAATTGAGGTCGTGCCTTAGGGGGACGAACATGGCAAGATTGTGAGAGAAAATAGGTATCAAATCAATGGGACCATTTCAGATCTAAATCAGATCGAACAACTTTGGTGAACTCTTTGATTTACCCTTGAAATCGATGGGGAAGTATTTGTCGGAGCTTCATTGGGCAGAGATTTGGAGTCTTTGTCAGAGATTTGGATCTTCGTGTGGATGATTGTTCAGGCATGGCGTCGATCGTTGAGAGTAACTTGTGTGTATTTGGAGGTGAAGATAGAAATGATGGTGGTTTTGGGTTGGTAGAGGCAGTTTTAGGTTGATGTTGACGGTGATAACGGTAATGGCCGGTGATGGCAGTGGTCATGGTTTGGCGGTGGTGGTGGATATGTTCGACTGCATTGTAGAGAAAGAGATTTCTTTTTCTTATATTTAAAAATAAGTATGTTTTGAAGAAATGTTTATTAAATTAGTGAGAGAAGATAAATATTAAATTAATTAGCTTTTAATATATCATAAAAAATTATGAATTTAATCATTTAAATGACGTGTATGTGCAAAATTAGCATAACGTCATCCTAGTCAGCAATTTCGTGAAAAATTTGACGAAAATTTAGTTTTGGTCAAATTTACCCTAATTAAATGTTCATACGAGGGCATATGTGTGAAAAAATAAAATGATGGGTATATCTGCATCTAATAGCTAAGTACGGAAGGAAATTTATCATATTTCACGAGAAAGTAAAGGGATAGGAGTATCTAGATAGATATAGATACAAGAGTTTTTGGATATAAATAAGGATAAAAAAAGAAAGAGATGTCATACTAGATCCGTCAATTCGAGATAACGGGACGGATCGGGACGAAACTATGATAGTGCGCAACTATGCGGGATGGGACGGGATGTCCCAAATTCTTCGCGGTCTTGAAATTCCTGTCCCATCCCAAATCTACCTCGAGACGAATACAGGAAAATGCGGGACAAGAAAACTAGATCACAATAGACGATTATGCAAGTAAAAGTGAGAAATTAAAATTCAACGAGAATGAGAAACGATCTCAATGAAATTGGGAGAATGTTAATGCAACTAATTAAGTCATTATACTAATATAAATAATAAGAGATAAATCAAATCCCACACAATATCAATATAATATGGTTATCTTTCTAACTTCTCCCCACGGAGACGGAGAGAGAGAGATTGAGCACCGCTAGTTAAAAGAAATAGAATGAATGTAATTATAATTTAGTGATTGCATTTGAGGTTTTGGGCCTTTGACCCTTTGTGACTCACCGTCTCCAGCAAACAACACTCCAACGCCCTCAGTTAAAGTTAAAAGTGTGCATTTTTTTATTTTTTTTTTTTAATGATTTGGCAATTGGCATTTGGGCTTGGGATTTAATATAATAATGGAAAAAAATAAAAAAAATGAGGGACGTCTCGTCTCGTCCCATCCCACCTTGTCCTACGTCCCAAATGGGATATTCCAAGTAGTAAGCCCGCTTTTAAACGGGATAAGAATATGCTATCTCATCTCATTCCATTTATACGGCGAAACGGGCCGTCCCGACCCAAATAGATGGCTCTATGCCCACTTACTGTTTGTTATTAAGGCATTATTCTTTGTACATTGTCCAAATCCATCTCACACATGCAACAACGTAACATGCTAATTAATTACACAGTCCCATCCCATGTTGACCTCATATTTGTTACATTAGCATAACCATAAACTAATAATGCACACAATTAACAACATTTCTCAGACACTTAACCACTTACTTTAATTATCTTTAGCATATTAATTTTGGACCATAAACATATACATCGAGCCAGCTATTCTTAATGCCATCAAAATGTTCCAAGATTGTCAGTGTCAACGAAATGGAAGTGTTGTTGGGGCACCCAAACCCGAAGGATAACGTGGTGGGGATACCTAATTACTAGGTCCGTTATTCAAGCGGTGGCGTTCAGAAAGTCTATGCAATCGGTTTTATTTTTTTCATCGACTTGTACAGTAACATGTAAAACAAGACAATGTTTGGTAGAAACCACTTAAAACAAGACAATGTTCTTTAAAAAAAAGATCAAATTATCCGTAACAATTATCAAGGGCACAATTAAAGAAAATTACATTTTTTTTTCTATATTGACAACCTGTTACATTTTGTATAGAGAGAATTAAATATGGAAGGCCAAGTCACCAACTAACTGTTACATTACATATATGTGTTGTAGTTTTTCTGTGGATGAAGTGCCTATTAGAGTGTACAAGAAGAATGAAGGGAAAGGAGTTCCCTATCCCAAATTGCAACCAATGGGAGTGTACTCAACACTATTGGAAGCAGATGATTGGGCCACAAGAGGTGGACTTGAGAAGATAGATTAGAGCAAGGCCCCATTCTATGCATACTGCAAGGACTTTGACACTGAAGGCTGCCAAGTTCCAGGCCCAACTAGTTGTGCCTCTAGCCTATCCAAATGGTGGGAGTGCACCAGTTACCAACAGCTCGATGCCATGAGCGCACGAAGGTACCACTGGGAACCATTTGGTCTACGATTATTGTACCGAAAAGTCCCGGTTCCCGGTGACCCCACCAGAATGGGAGGCAGAAATTTAAACTCCAATCAATCAAATTGGCTATAAAGTTGATTGGTTGTTCAACTTGTACTCTACAAACTTTTTTAAAATGTGTACTGAATGAAAGCCATGCATATTGAGGTGGTGAATATAAATACTCTCTGTACGTATTTGTTTTTTCGTGTGCTTATAATGTAAAAACAGTTTGAATTTTTAAGAGATATATCATCAGTTGAATTATTATTTGAACATTATTATTGCATAATAGAGAGAATATAATGAGCTTGCCTTTCTTCGCCCTTTTGCTTCTTCGCCAGGTGGTCACAGCTCAAAGGATTGCAATGCAATATTACGTTAGAGGGATACTGGCATACTTCTTGGTGTTCATTTTGACTGCTATTGGGTCCGAACAGTATGGACAATTCCCAAAGAGAACATCAAATGACCTGCAATAGAAGACTGAACTAAATGAGTTTTATGGAGTGCGCAAATATGAACATATTAACTTCATCCAAAAATGAGGTTCACTTCGGTTATATTAAAATTTAAAAAAAAAACGATTTCTGAAAGCAACGTGAAATGAGGACAATTTTAGTAGAAGAGCACAGGATTAGGAAAGCTACTTATTTCCGCAACCTGCAGTAAACGTGACAATCGTTTTGGAACAAATTTAAAACCACAAAAGTAAAAATTGTATGAAAACAGCTTGATTATGCAACTAAAAACTGAAGGAAAACAATGGAGATAAAAATCAAACGAGTTCCGGATGAAACTCCTAAACATTCTTCCTAAAAACTCTCTACATTCATGGTTGTTATCTACTACAAACATCATTAAATTCACATTTTGAACAATGCAATGCTCTAGGAAGCTTTTTCGTCCCTTGGTTACTGTCAGTAGTTGGGAGATTGCCCACTTGAGTTGATTTCTAGAATTTTATCTGTTTTAAGGACTGCCCTTATCTTTGGTGAACAGTTCAGAATTCATTTATCCAATAAAAATATGCCTAAAGAATTTATATCCATTTAACCCTAACTCCATTAACCATGCCTTTAGTTAAACAACAACGTAAACCTACTATACTTGCCACATTAAAATTAAACAAAACAAAACTGCAATTTAAAGGGCAAACTATTTCATAAGTCCAAGAAGCCAAAAAACATTATCTCAAGCCGTAAACTGAAAAAATTTACATGCCCAAAACACCGCTACAAAATGAATTGTTGGCTGAAAATTCAAGATTTTTAAATCACAGAACTTCCTTTTAAATTCAACACATGCTTCAGAGGCTTACAATCAAACTTAGGTGGTGTTTGATAACAACAAGCACTTAATGCTTGTTGATGAATAGAGAATTTGAGTCTTTGTAAACAAGTTATTGTCAATCTTCATCCTTAGAGGCTCTTATTAGACAAGTGAGAATATTGATGCTTGTTGGGTTAGAGAAATATGGAATGATTGTTAGAACTTCAAGTCAAGGCTCACCTGTAGTTTGAAGTAGTTGTACTAAAGAAAACCATTCACCAACAAGCATTGTTGGTGATTGTTGCTATCAAACACCACCTTAATTTATCAATCAAGAGAGCTTCATAGAAATATTCACTTATCCAAGTGAAACAACACCACCAAATTGCATTATTTTGTATCTTCCTAAAAGACCCATATAGGCAGCAAAAAATGATTATCCTCTCCAAACAACCTATGGGTTATCAATGCCAATAGTATTTACTGTGAGACAACACATTAGTAGAAAGGTATCACTACAAGAAAGATTGTGTTTACTTACGGAAATTACCGACAGAATTATTACGTCGGTATTACTCACGGACAGTTAAAGTTTATCCACGGAAATTTGACAGGGGTGAGGTGCTGTTTTTTTTTTTAAAAAAAATTAAATTTAGTTACCCACGGAATTATCCGTCAATAACTAGCATAATTACCCACGGAAATATCTCCGTGGGTAATATTCACGGACCATTTAAAGTTTATCGACGGAAATCTGTCTGTGCGTAATATCAACGGATATTTCCGTGGGTAACGAGTTTATATAAATATCCCCCTTCCAGCCCTATTTTTCATTAAATTTTATTTTCTCTTTCTCTCTCCCTTTCGTTTGTTCTAACGCCGCTGCTATGAGAAAGAGCTCTTAACGTCGCCCTCTCCTCCGGCGATACTCCCCTCTCCTCCGGCGACCATGGCTGCCCGATCACCACCAACGTACTCCGAAGCCCCTGTTCATTTGCCAAATGTAAGTCAAATTTCTCCTCTCCCAAATTACTACCTGCTCTGAAATTTAATGTAGAAAAAGATTAATGTTGATGTTTATCTGAAAATCATCATGGCACCTCTTCTCTCCCTCTGTTTTGCTCTTCCAAATTACGATTTTTGATAATTAATTAACTTGGATTAAAGACTGAATTTGTGATTGTTCAATTGATTAAGTTATTCTTCAATTATAATATATTCTCCTTCTGAAGGAACTATGAGTACCTAACAATAGTATATGTTAGTCATATGGTAATATGAATCTTTTCTTTAGAGTTCTTCTCATGAATATACAAAAAAAAAAAAAAAAAAAAAAAAAAAAAGTAGATGTTGTAAGTAAGAAGATGGGAGAAAGTGAGATAGATTATAGTAAGTGAATAGTTGTTGTTTTATAAAAAAAATCTTAATAAATTATACTCTCTCCGTCCTAAAATCAATTAAAATTTTAAGTTCAATTAAAATAAATTAAAAAAATAAAATTAAAGTTTTCAATTTAATGACTAAATTATCGTAAAATGATGCTTCTATGATGATGTATTAGAAGTTATTTAACAACGTAATGTTGTCAAATCAATTTAGTGATATTTGTGTGCAAAACAAAAGCTTATAAAACCGTTCAAGAATCTTTAACTAATTATGTTGAGGTCAACATATAGTTATTGATTCTTGAATTGTATGTGTGGACAGTCTTGAAAGCACGATTATATGTTTTTGTAAATATCATTTTTGTCTATTAGGATTGCTTGAATAGTCGATAGTCACGATATTTTGGTTATATTCACTATTGTTCTCTTGGTGTATACTAGACAACGGTTGATTAGATACTGTCGGTTTCCATCGATAGTGTTTGATCGACCATGCCTACGTCGTGCATTTGAAGAGCTATGGGGTTATGTTGCCGAAATTTCTTGATTTTCGACTATAGAGCTTAGAGACAAAATGATATTTGTATTTCAGATAATCGTGCATTTTGAGATGGGATAGAAGCCTACAATTCTAAACCTAATAGAAGAGGCATCATACCTGCACTTATAGCGAGTTTAGAACTTTTTGTATAGTTTGCTAAAGCGTATCCCCAATACATGCACAATGACATGATAAGGTGATTGTTTAAAAGGTGAAAGAATAAGAAATTTCATTGTTATGGGTTTGTAAAGAAGCATCTTATGGATCAAGGGTTTGTTAATGGTTATAAGATATGGATAGCGCACGGTGAGCGTTATCCAGTTGAAACCAGTGTTCAAAATCGTCCCGTTGTTGTGCTTAATTCGGCTAGGGAACTTGAACAGTTGGTTAATGAAGTAGAGTAGTCTTTGGGTATGGAAGATATGGTTCGAAATGCAGCCGGTCCAGAGTTTGATTGCACCCCTAATCCTGTGGAACCTAATCTTGATGTAAAGAAGTTTATAAATTTAATGAACTCTGCAAATGATAAAGTTCATCTTGTTGCAAAATCCACAGTGTTTGAGTCGGTGGTTGAGCTTCTTAATATCAAGGTTGATTCAAATATAAGCCAACATACTTACAATCGTATCGCCGGATTAATTTGATTAGACATAACCTTGAGGGAGGCAGTGATGTGGACAATTAATGACTTTTCAGCGTATGTTATGATGTCGGGATGGAGCACTCATGAAAGATAGGTATGTCCATATTGTATGGAAATTACTGATGCATTCAAACTTGGGCATTATAAGAAGCAGTGTTAGGTTGATTGCCATAGGCGGTTTCTTCCTAGTAACCATCATTTTCATATGCAGAAGAATGCATTTACTAAAGGTAGGGCGGAGCGTCGGGGGGGGCCCTCCTCGTTTGAGTGGTGAAGATATTTTTGAGCGGGTGTCTGAGTTGTCCGATGTCAGGTGGGGAAGAATTTTTCAAAAGAGAGATTAGATGGATTTGGTAAATAGCACAACTGGATCAAGAGGAGTATATTCTGGGAGTTGCCATATTGGAAGACAAATTTGATTAGACATAACCTTGATGTCATGCATATTGAAAAGAATGTGTTTGACAATGTATTTAATACGGTGATGAATTTCAAGTCTACAACAAAGGAAACTGCTAAGGGTCGGCTAGACCTCGAAGCAATATGTAATCGGGTGAATCTTAACATTGATCAAATGAATGGAAAAGATTTCTAACCAGATGCGCCGTTTGTGTTGTCCAGAGAGGATAAACAACGTGTTCTACACTGGTTTGAAGAATTTGAAGCTTCCAGACAGGTATGCATCTAATATTGGTAATTGTGTGAATGTAGAAGAAGGAGCGATATATGGGTCTAAGAGTCATGATTGTCACGTGTTATTGGATAGGTTGCTTCCTATTGCATTTAGGGACATTTTCCCTAACGAAATATGGATTGCCTTAACATAGTTAAGTGAATTCTTCAGAGCATTGACGTCTAGCACTCTTCGTGTTGAAGATATAATAAGGCTAGAAGAGAGCATTGTGATGACAATATGCAAGCTTGAGAAGATATTTCCGCCATCTTTCTTTGATTCAATGGAACATTTACCAATTCACCTAGCTTATGAAGCTAGAGTTGGTGGACCTGTTCAGTACAGATGGATGTATCCGTTTGAACGATTTTTTGGGAGGTTGAAAAAGAAGATGAGTAACAGAGCGAAAGTTGAGGCTTGTATTTCTAAATCGATGATTATAGATGAAATTGTGTCGTTTGTGTCAAAATATTTTCACCTTGACATTGAAACAAGGTTTACCAAAGTGGATCGTAATTATGACGGGGGTGGCACAAGTACAAATGGAAAATTATCAGTGTTTTCTTCACCTGGTCGATTCCTTGGTAAAAGAAAAAGCACTCGTATGCTAAACCGAAAGGAGTTTGAAGCAGCTAGACTATGTTCTCCTGATAAAATTTCTTTCAATTATTATATAATTGATTTTTAATAATAAAAAGGACTTGGTTCAAATAATCCTCAACCTCATTACAGTTAAGGAGAACATAAAGTCTAGTCGCTTCAAACTCCTTTCGGCTTAGCATGCGAATGCATTTTCTTTTACCAAGAAATCGACCAGATGAAGATAGCACTGATAATTTTCCATTTGTACTTGTGTCACCCCCGTCATAATTACGACCCACTTTGGTAAACCTTGTCTCAATGTCAAGGTGAAAATATGTTGACACAATTTCATCTATAATCATCGATTCAGAAATACAAGCCTCAACTTTCGCTCTGTTACTCATCTTCTTTTTCAACCTCCCCAAAAATCGTTCAAACGGATACATTCATCTGTACTGAACAGGTCCACCAACACTGGCTTCATAAGCTAGGTGAATTGGTAAATGTTCCATTGAATCAAAGAAAGATGGCGGAAATATCTTCTCAAGCTTGCATATTGTCACCACAATGCTCTCTTCTAGCCTTATTATATCTTCAACACGAAGAGTGCTAGACGTCAATGCTCTGAAGAATTCACTTAACTCTGTTAAGGCAATCCATATTTCGTTAGGGAGAATGTCCCTAAATGCAATAGGAAGCAACCTATCGAATAACACGTGACAATCATGACTCTTAGACCCATATATCGCTCATTCTTCTACATTCACACAATTACCAATATTAGATGCATACCTGTCTGGAAGCTTCAAATCCTTCAACCAAGTGTAGAACACGTTTATCCTCTCTGGACAACACAAACGACGCATCTGGTTAGAAATCTTTCCCATTCATTTGATCAATGTTAAGATTCACCCGATTACATATTGCTTCGAGGTATAGCCGACCCATAGCAGTTTCCTTTGTTGTAGACTTGAAATCCATCACCGTATTAAATACATTGTTAAACACATTCTTTTCAATATGCATGACAATAAGGTTATGTCTAATCAAATTTGTCTTCCAATATGGCAACTCCCAGAATATACTCCTCTTGATCCAGTTGTGCTATTTACCAAATCCATCTAATCTCTCTTTTGAAATATTCTTCCCCACCTGACATCGGACAACTCATACACCCGCTCAAAAATATCTTCACCACTTAAACGAGGAGGGGGCCCCTGACGCTCTGCCCTTTCTTTAGTAAACGCATTCTTCTGCATATGAAAATGATGGTTACAAGGAAAAAATCGTCTATGGCAATCAACCTAACACTGCTTCTTATAATGCCCAAGTCTGAATGCATCGGTAATTTCCATACAATACGAACATGCCTATCATTCATGAGTGCTCCATCCCGACATCATAACATACGCTGAAAAGTCATTAATTGTCCACATCACTGCCGCCCTCATGTTAAAGTTTTGCAACTTGAAGGCATCCCATGTTTGCACACCATTATTCCACAACTGTTTCAATTCATCTATTAGAGCTCGAAGATACACATCAACATTTTTCCCTGGATTCCATGTCCCAGGAATGAACAAACTCAAATACATATAAGGATCGGTCATACATAACCATGGGGAAAATTATAAACCGTGACTATAACAAACCAACATAAATAAGATTTCGCCCCCGATTCAAATGGAGAAAAACCATCTGTACATATTCCCAACCTTACGTTTCAAGCATTTTCAGCGAAATCGGGGTAAGTAGCATCAAAATGTTTTCAGGCTTCTCTGTCGGAAGGATGAGTCATCACACCCTTTTCACGAGTACACACTTTGTGCCACCGTATGGCTTCCGTTGTATCTTTCAATGCGAAGATTCACTGCAATTTGGGTATGATCGGCATATAACGCAACAGCGCTCGAGGCACCTTTTTCTTGTGTTTGGCACTACCCCGACGTGGTGGGTTATACCTACTAAGCACGCACTGAGAATGAATTGAGAATCTCATTTCCTTGCAGAAAAGCATACACTGATTCTTGCACGCATCAATTTTATCAAAACCAAGACCGATATGCCCCCACCAACTTTTTAGTCTCATAAAAATCACTAACCATTTTATTTTATTCGGGTAGCAACCGTTGTATTAATCCGGCGATACGATTTTAAGTATGTTGGCTCATATTTGAATCAACCTTGATATTAAGAAGTGGCTGTAGCCACTGACTCAAATACTGTGGACTTTGCACCAGGATAAACTTTATCATTTGCAGAGTCCATTAAATTCATAAACTTCTTTACATCAAGAATAGGTTCCTCGGGATTAGGGGTTCAATCAAACTCTGGACCGGCTGCATTTCGAACCATATCATCCATACCCAAAGACTACTCTACTTCCTCAACCAACTGTTCAAGTACCCTAGCCGAATTAAGCACAACAACGGGACGATTTTGAACACTGGTTTCAACTGGATAACGCTCACCGTGCGCTATCTATATCTTATAACCATCAACAAACCCTTGATCCATAAGATCTTTACAAATCCATCACAATGAAATTTCTTATTCTTGCACCTTTTACACAGACACCTTATCATGCCATTGTGCATGTATTGGGGATGCGCTTTAGCAAACTGTACAAAAAGTTCTAAACCCGCTATAAATGCAGGTATGATGCCTCTTCTATTAGGGTTTCTACGATTATTCATCCAACTACGATCTTCCAGCGACATAATTAACTCTTGCATTTTATAACATTATAATTTTTAGATAGAATAAATAGTACCATTCCCTAAATTTGAATTCCTAGCATTACTAACAAGGAACTTCATATAGGTTTAGAATTGTGGTCAGACTTCTATCCCATCTCAAAATGCACGATTATATGAAATGGAAATATCATTGTCTCTATGCTTTATAGTCGAAAATCAAGAAATTTCGACAACATAACCCCGTAGCTCTCCAAATGCACGATGTAGGCAAGGTCGATCAAACACTATCGATGAAAACCGACAGCATCTAATCAACTGTTGTCTATTATACACCCAAAGAACAATAGGGAATACAACCAAAATATCTTGACTAACTATTCAAGCAATCCTAATAGACAAAAATGATATTTACAAAAGCATATAATCGTGCTTTCAAGACTGTCCACACTAACAATTCAATAATCAATTACTATATGTTGACCTTAACATGATATGTCAAAGATTCTTGAACAGGTTTCTAAGCTTTTGTATTGCACACAAACACTACTAAATTGATTTGACAACATTACGTTGTTAAATAACTTCCGATACATCATCGTAGAAGCATCATTTTACATTAATGTATTAATTTAGTCATTAAATAGAAGCATTAAGTAATTAAAAATTAATTTGAAAACTTAAAATTTAATTACACATTTTATTAAATTTTATTTTAATTTAACTTAAATTTTTAAATTTAATTGATTTTAGAACAGAGAGTATAATTTATTAAGATTTTTTTTATAAAACAACAATTATCCACTTGCTATATTCTATCTCACTTTCTCTCTACTTCATACTCGCAACATCTAATTTAATATTACTTTTTTTTATTTTTCGTAATACTAGGAACCAATCTGAAAGTTTTATAACAGGGACCAATCTAAATTATTTTAAAGAACAGGGACTAATGTGATTGAACACATCAGGGACATAATAGGAATTTACACATATTCAGGGACCATATTGTAATTTTCCAAATTACTTCTTCAACCTTGAGACTAGTTACAGGCTGTAACTTACTTTGTTTACTTCAAAAATACCCTTTCAAAAACCTAAGTTCATACAATCAAGAAGAATATATACTATGTGCATATGTCAGCAAAAACTGTAAAATGTATACACCATACAGATAATGTAGGCCTCATGTATAAACATTAAACTTCTGAAGATAAATAAATCGACAAAAGAGCTTTGTTTGCTTCAAAAAGCGAATTGATAAGTATCTTTGCAGAAGACCCAATTCTTTGTGTGTAAATATAATTCACAGTACGCATCGCGTACTTTGCATATTCATGAGAAGAACTCAAAAGAAAAGATTCATATTGCTATATGACAAACATATAAATTGGTAGGTAACTCATAGTTCCTTCCGAAGGAGAATATAACAGTGACTTGGCATGTGACTCGAAGAGCTGAAAATTCCTAATCATCCTTCAGTCTCAGTCTCCTCAGAAGTTTGGCACATATAAATGATTTGCTACAAATCAATGCTAGCACATATAAACTGGAACACGCTTACATAATTCCACTTTAATTTTACATAAAACTTCATATTATAATTGAAGAATAACTTAATCAATTGAACAATCACAAATTCAGTCTTTAATCCAAGTTAATCAATTATCAAAAATCGTAATTTGGGAGAGCAAAACGGAGGGAGAGAAGAGGTGACATGACGATTTTCAGATAAACATCAACATTAACCTTTTTCAACATTAAAATTCAGCAGGCAGTAATTTAGGGGAAGGGAAAATTTGATTTGCCTTTGGCAAAAGAACAGGGCTTCGGAGTACGTTGGTAGTGGTCGGGCAGCCTCGGTCGTCAAAGGAGAGGGAGTATCGTCGGAGGAGAGGGCGGCGTTAGGAGCTCTTTCTCACCACAGCGGCGTTAGAACGAACGAACGGGAGAAAGAAAGAAAAAAAACGTAATAAAAATTAGGGCCGGAAGGGGATATTTATATAAACTCGTTACCCACGGAAATGTCCGTCGATATTACCCACGGACAGATTTCCGCCAGTAAACTTTAAATGGTCCGTGAATATTACCCACAGAAATATTTTCGTGAGTAATTATGTTAATTATTGACGGAGAATTCCGTGGGTAACTAAATTTAAATTTAAAAAAAAAAAAAAAACACCTCAACCCGTCAAATTTCCGTGGATAATTTCCGTAAGTAAGCACTGTCTTTCTTCGTAGCCATAATATATGGTAGAAATGCAGGTTTTGGTTTCATTTAGGCAACCTATGATAAGCTTTAATGATTAGGATTACTGATGAAGATTAGTATAGATATATATTTAATGTTTATCTTTAAGAATTTTAATTATTTTAATTGTAATTTTCGAAATTATTGTTTGATAGGTAGTATTTTCATAGTTAGCAGTAGATTAGGACTTTATTTTGATATTTTAGGAGTCTATTAGGTTACCATATAGATTAGGGTTATTTTTAAAAGTGGTCGACTTGATTTCCAAGTCTTAGGAGCCTTATAAAAATAGGTATTTTTGTAATTCCGAAAAATAGTTGATTTATTAAGATTTTATTGAATAAATTTGAGAGTTTATTTCTTCTTCCCAAAAGTTGATTCGTTCATTTCGTTCAGGGATGAGAGGAATAATTAACTTAGGAAATCAAGAAATAAAAGAGAAAGAGTAAATATAGTATAAAGTGGGTAATAATCAGAACTCAAGGACCATAAGCATCATCAATACACAAAGGAATTTGTTTCAAGTTTGACAGTGATCAAGAATTTTGATAAAACTGTTTGCAGTCTGAAACTAGGTCATGGGTACTACCAGAAAACACATGGCAATCATACTCCCCTCTGTCCATAATAAATATCGCACTTTACAATTTGGTTTGTCCCAAAATAAATGTCGCGTCTTTAACTAAGAAAAATAGTTTTGGTGTAATTTTATCATGGTACAAGTTACGTAGAAACAAGTAAACCACATTCCTTAAAACGTTGACAAGTCAAATTTGACATTTATTATGGGATGGAGGGAGTAATACATTACCAGGAAAGTGCATGATACATAGAAAGAGCTAGAAGATGAAACATACTGCCTCGTCGTTGTGATGGAACGCAACCAGTCCCAAAGGCAAATACTATGAAAATCCTTACTGCAGGTGTTGTTATCACATGTATAATCAGTTCCGCTTCCACTTTTATCACCGAGTTCCTCATCTACGTACATCAACAAGTCAATCAAAGGACTGATTTGTTGTTCCATGACATTAAGGAATATATGATCATTTTATTACCAATCGGAAGAAATTGCCCATAGCAGATTCCACATTCAATTTGCTGATCATTCATCTCGACATCTGGCCGTCGTGGAAGTTGAGTCTCCAACACATTTGCGAGATTTTCAGAAAATTGCTTTTCTTTCACCCTAATACAAAGTTCATAGCATTAAAACAGTTACAGTGAGGAGAAATCTGACTCAGATGAAAAACATGTGCACTTTTTCTTGAGACTAATGTGATGGACGACTCACAACCTTTTCACATCAAATTTATAGGTGATTCTTCTTAGGAAATAGTAGAGTAGTTGACTGGATTTATGCAACTATTGTGTCTTCATGCAGGTGTGAAAGTATCTCAGGTGTTAAATTTCACCATGTTCAAGTAAAAAAATTTGGATAGCAGAAAAGAGAATTCCTCAACACTTGACCATCTTAAAAGAATCTATCCTTAGTTTACTTTAAAGTTCCCCTTGCTATGCAAGGGTGCGAAGCCAGAAAACACAATATGCGCTCCGGATGGGAAGACAGCTCAGAGCGGAGGGTTTTTCACTGGTCTTTTTGTTCGACAACTTCTCAAAGAGTATATGATTGACACTTGCTCACATTTAATGGGTACCAGCAAAGAGATTGACTATCGCAAAATAAGTCTACCCTTGATTTACTTGGAAGTTTGAATAATGCAGCTACAGTACTCACTGGTATCTGTTCACCAACTACTCAAAGAGCACATGTTGACACTCATTAACTATTGAACCCCACTAGCTCGAGTAGCATCAAACTAAGGTGCATTAATCATTGCACAAATATATCATAGGTGGCAGATGTAAAGTTGAACCAAGTAAAATCACAAACCCATACAACAACAACAAACCCTAAGTCCCAAAATAATTTGGGGACGCTAACATGAATCCTCATATGTCATTGTAAAAAGCTTAAAGATGTAAGAGAGCATCCAAATTCCCAAAATTTAAACTCCTTGACATGAAATTATACAATTTCCTTAACCAAAGAGATTAATCATCGTCCCCGGTCAATGATTACCATGTATCCAGTTCTGTTCACCATATGGTAAATTACTGCCTGTGCAGGTTTAAGTTTATACTGTAATAAAGTTTAGTCAATATTGCTATGGATTTAAGTCGAAAAGAAAGAGGGGTTTTTTTTAACTTTGGTACCAGTTGGTATGTATTTCATGACAAACTTTAACCAGCATTAAACAAGTCAATTCACCATGAGCAAGCATTTTGAAGTAAAATAAAAAGTGTAAGAATTAGAGCCACAAAATAAATACTCCCTCCGTCCCGGCGAAAGAGCCACAAAATTTGTCCGACACGCAAAATAAGAAATGTGATGTATGAAAGAGAAAAAGTTTAAATGTTGTGAGTATGAAAAATTAAATAGGAGAGAGAATGAGTGGGAGGTGATGTAAGAAAGAGAATGTTGTGAGTGTAAAAGTAAAGTAGGAGAGAGAATGAGTGGAGAGAATAGTGATTTAAGGTTTCCTTTTTGGGAAAGTGGCTTTTTAAATGGGACGCCCAAAAAGGAAATAAATGGCTCTTTCGCTGGGACGGAGGGAGTATAGGAATATATTCTTCATAAGTATGTCACAAGTCACAACATTCTCAAATCTGAATCCTTACCGAAGTCAATAACATAAAAAAAGATTACTACTCCCTCCGGCCTCCGTCCCTAAATTAATGTCCAAAATTCATTTTAAGAGACATTCTAAAATGTTTGCTTCTTATACATTTTAATAGCAAAGATGCATAAATATTCTTGTTATCCATTTTCTAAACACTTAGTTTTACGATAAAAAAATGAATATCGAAAAAAAAATGGTACAAAAGCGTTTAGGGACAAAGTTTTTTTTTATAAAAACGACATATATTTCGGGACAAAAATTTCTTGAATTTGGACATTCATATAGGGACAGAGGGAGTAGTTTTAAGAAAAGAAAGTTGAAGATATACCACTTTTTGCAATTTCTCCTCCATTTATTTCTCAGCGAGTTAACATTGTGATCTGAACCCAGAAAGCGGTATCTACCAGAGTATAAGATTCTAGAGTAGTCAGCACAAGCTACCAGTACAACAATGGTAAACAATTCAAGAATCGATTCCTACTCTGTTAAAGATCGCGGCTCATTTGCATTTAGAAGTAGCTTGATAAAGCAATCATTTCCTGAAGGAATGAGGGCAAAAACATTAAGTCAGACAGATAGAGTATAACTATGAGACCCTCAACCCAAACTCCAAAGCTGAGATGAGGAGTGAACTTTTTCCATTCTTAATTGATATCTCCGTATGTAAAAAGAAAATGTAGCTTTAATGGAATATTGAAGATGGAAACAACAACAAAGCTCAAGCGATTTGCCACATTGCTTAAATTGCCAGCTCTCACTTGTCCTTTTCCCAATCTTCATATACTCCTTCCGTCCCACCCAAAAAGGCACTTTTGGTCAGCTTTAGTTAACTTTGACCCAAACATTAATGCAAATTTAATCATTATATTGAAATTCTAAAAATTGAAATTGATAACTCATTAAATAATTAATCAGTTACAAATTTTAGAATTTCAATATAATGATTAAATTTGCACTAATGTTTGGGTCAAAATTAACTTACGTTGACCAAAAGTGCCTTTTCGGGTGGTACGGAGGGTGTATACATTTGTACACGAAATGGTGAAAGTATTAGAATATCAGCATTAATAGGTCAAGAATTGAACTATTATACAGCCTTTAAAAAAGAAAAATTAACAAGCCGTTAGTTCACAAGCCTAAACGCATACAAAGGACTAGGATTGCTTATTAAACCAACTTTAGAGAAAAACTGTAGCATTATTCATTTGCTGAATATGCAATACCCGTAATTAGTTGAGCCCGATAATTTCATCTAGGTCAATTCGAAACAGCCACAATGGAGGAAGGAAATGAAGGCGGATATCAGGAACTAGTTACCTATATTTATTTGGCGATAAAGCATAGAGCGGTGAAGCTCCGTTGAATCAACAGCCCAGAGAGACTGGTCAATATCATCCAATGTAGTCCAAAATTCCTGAAGCTTCTCCAGATGCTGCTTAAATTAATCAGGAGTTTAAATCCTTTACAAATGAAACAAACTGGGTGTACAAGCCTTTGATAAAATAAGCATGCATCCAGAGGCTAATAGCAACATTAAGAGAACTTAGTAAGATGACCAGTATTATAAGTTACTTAAGAATTGCCTCAAAGTACCTGTTGGAATTGCAGCATCACATCCTTTAGTCTTGAATTGATTGACCACTCCAAGTTGAATATATAAGGCACATCCTGCCCAAGAAAGAAAGAGTGTATTTAGGGGAGAGAGAGAGTCTTTCCTGTAAAGAAGAGATTGTGGGTTACTTACTGCTGATACCGAAGGCGGACATTTTGGATAGGTCTTATCCACAGTAATCTCCATTATATGTACTTTTTCCTTTTCGTCTCTGTCAATTAAAAATACAGGCCCTAAGAGCTTTACAAACTGGTAGATGGAAACAGCAAAATGCACATGAACAGACACAAGGAAATTATTTCTCCCTTCCTCCCTCCTGTCTTGTGTTCTTAAAACAGAAACTCTCCAAAGTCTCTTGACGTGTGAAACACATGTTTCCCCTTCTATCCCACTTGCTTCCTTTAGCTGTTTTTCTAGAATGAGGCAAGGAAAAAAGGGAGTTAAGGAGCCCATATAGCCATTCCAGTGGAGCTAGAGAATATTTAACAGGGACGCCACGTCTTGGTCAAACTAATTTAAGTTCCCTCGTGATGGAATTGGGGAACCAACAGAAGTTACAGATGAAATTGACATCCCTTTATTGGCCAATTTAAGAGATATGACAAAGCAAAGGGTATATTTTATTAGTGCAGGACAAATGGAGAGAAGGAGTGCTGTAGTGAAGTTCAGAGAACCTTACATGATGTGAAAGCCAAGGAACGATAGATCTTCATCCAACTTTACGAGATGCTCCCATCCAACTTCTTCAATCTTGTATATCCAATGACAGAATTACATAAGTACTAATTTAAGGTTCATAAAGTACATTGCATTATTTATAAATATACAATTGCTCAATGCCACATTTTCTAGAAAAGATCTAGGAGCATAATCTAATCAATAAAGTCAAACAATGCAATCATGTCTAGTATATTTCTGAGTATGTCTCAATGACCGCAATACATCAGACATGCAATCGATGGCCTTTTACAACAAGCTCCTGCCTGAAAACTACATATTTCCTTGAAAAAGATAAAGATGAATCTGACAGCATAAAACATAAAACGTACATTGAGAACTTGAAATACAACATACAAATAAAGATACAGTAGTAAAGGAAGAAATGAATGTAAGAGTGACTACAATAAAAATTAAAGTATGAATATGCAAGTAACCATCAGGTAGAGGCCAATATAATCCCACCTAACATCCCATTCCTTCATATTATACTATGTGAAGCTCCGTTGCTCAGACTTTTGTCATCAAAAGAGAAAATGAAGAAGAAATATTAAAAGTGTGAATTTTCAAAATCTTTGAGGGAGAAGCCCTCTTTAGTCACACCATAGATCCACCATCGGCTAGAGCAAGTACAAGTTCACTTTCTACTGCCTTGACTGTGCGGGATGCGAGAATAAATATGATCACCGACTTAGGGGGATGTGAGAGTTGGGAGGAGACAGAAAGTATGAAAAATAAGTCGGCAATCATAATTATTGAGGAAAGAGCAGGGGATGAAGTTATGCAGGAAAGAAGTGATGAGCGAGATGTAGAGACAGAAATGATGCAAGAAAAGTCAGAAAAGAATTTGATGGCTTTGATGGTGATGCAAGCAGAGATGGCCTGGTCTAGGTCCACAGAATTTGTCAAAATGAAGGAGCCCCGTATTGAAGAGATAGTGGATTCGGATAGTGAAGAATGTGATGAAGAGATCATGATGGACATCCCTGAGAGCATGTCGCTTGCCGGGAGAGAAAAGGGGGAAAGTAGCGGTAAAAGGATAAAGAAATGTGTAGATCGGAGGAAGGCGGCTGAAATTGAAATAGATACATTGCAAATGCGGGATGAGCCTGATATTCAGGCGGCAGAAGAATTGGAAGAAGTGATTGTGAATGACGAATACCCAGAGCAGAAAGTTAAAATTGGGAAACAATTGAAAAAGGATGAGCGAGATATGCTGATTGATTTTTTGCGAGATAATATTGATGTATTTGCTTGGAAACCTGAGGATATGTGCGGAGTTGATGAGAAGGTCGCCTTCTGTTTGTTTAAATGTTGATCGAATGTAGAGCCTTTTAAGCGAGAAGGTGAGATACTGTCGGCGGAAAAGGAGAAAGCGGTGATTGGAGAAGTGGAGAAGTTATTAAAGGCGGGAATCATTGAAGAGATCACTTATCCGGTCTGGCTAGCTTGCCCCGGTCGTAGTGTTGAAGGCAAACAAGAAGTGGAGGATGTGCATAGACTTCACAGATTTGAATACGGCATGTCCCAAGGATTGTTATCCTTCACAAAGATTGATAGATTAGTGGACTCTATTGCGGGACCTGAGGTGTTTAGTTTTATTGATGCTTACTCGGGGTATCATCGGATCAAGATGCTTGAAGAAGACAAGGCTAAAAGCGACTTTGAGAACTTCCCTTGGAAATTTTTGCTATAGAATGATGCCTTTTGGCTTGAAGAATCTTTGGGCGACATACGAAAGGATGGTCGACAAGATTTTTAAATCGCAGATTGGAAGGAATGTCGAAGCTTATATTGACGATATGGTAATCAAAACCAAGGGGAGGATCATTTGGCGGATCGGACCGAGACTTTTGAGAATTTGAGAAGGAATTCCATGAAGCTTAATCCAAGTAAGTGCGCCTTTGGAGTAACGGCGGGAAAGTTTTTGGGATTTCTAGTAAATCGCCGCGGGATAGAGGCAAATCCGGAGAAGATCCGGGCGTTAATTGATATGAAGTCGCCCAAGACCATTCAAGAAATTCGGAGGTTAAATGGTAGGGTGATAGCTGCGGGACGATTTGTGTCGCGGTGATTTGAGAAATGTTTGCCGTTCTTCAAAGTATTGAAAGGAGATCAAAAGTTTTCTTGGGATGCAAAGTGTGAAGAAGCGTTTCAAAGGTAAAGGAGTATTTGGGAAAGCCGCCCATCCTATGTAGCCCGGAAGAAGGAGACCATTTATATGTCTATTTGGCGGCTTCGATTTAGCGATGGCGGCGGTATTGATAAAGGAGGATGGTGACATGCAAAAGCCGGTGTATTATGTTTCCAAGGCATTAAGTGAAGTAGAGGCGAGATACTTTAATGCTGAAAAGTTGGCTTATGCTTTGGTGATTGCGACGCGGAAGTTAAGGGCCTATTTCTTATCTCGTCACATTCTTGTGTTGACGATGCGCCCTTGAGGAAGATTTTACAACGGCTGATTCGGCGGGAAGGCTTTTAAAATGGTCGATTGAATTAACGGAGTTTGATATTCAGTTTGAGGCAAGAAAGGCGATTAAGGCTCGGGCTTTGGCGGACTTTATTCTCGAAACTTCATTTACGTATGAAAGGGAGGAGATAGAGACTCGGGGGCGAAAAGGAAGGCTAAGTCGCGAGGACCACGAGATGGACGAGGAGCGAGAAAGACCGGAAGGGTGTTGGGAGGCTGTTTGTTGATGGATCCTCGGTAAAGATAAAGGAGGAGCTGGGATTTCATTAAGTTCGCGAAAAGGACTGCATGTACGAGAAGGCTCACGAGGTTTAAGTTTAATATGACAAACAACCGGGCGAGAATATGAGGCGTTGGTGGCGGGATTGGAGCTATGCCGAGATATTGGAGTAAAGCAAATAGTTGCTCATTCTGATTCTCAGTTGATTGTCAACCAAGTAAAGGGTAGTTACGGGGTAGTGAGTACAATCTTGGCAAAATATTGTGAAATGGTAAGGCAGTTTTGCGAGCTTTGATTATTGGGAGGCCAGTGCGGATTGATAGAGAGAAAAATGAGCGAGCCGACATGTTGAGCAAGGCCGCTTTGTAGCCAATGAAAAATAGAGGAGTTGCCCGAAGGTGGTAGTGGAATTTATTGAAGAGCCGGCATTTGACGGGCCGGCGATAATGGAGATTGAAGTGGGCGAAAAGATTGGGTATGCGAAATGAAAGACTATTTGGAAAAGGAAGAGTTTGCCTCAAGAAGAAGATAGGGCGAAGATTGTTAGAAAAATGTCGCGAAGGTTTCTTGTACGGGATGGGATCTTATACAGCGAAGTCTTTTTCGCGGCCGTTGATGAGATGTGTAGAGCCGGGAAAGGTGGATAATGTTTTGTTCGAAGTACGAGGGCGTTTGCGGAGGCCATCCGGGAGCAAGAACTTTGGCTAATAAGATCATGTTCAGTGGGTATTCTTGGCCGACATTGAAGAAAGATGCGGAGGAGTATGTGAGGAGATGTGATCGGTGCCGGCTGACATGCTAACATTCTGGCGACGGCGGCGAGCAAACCCCAATTATAGCGGCTTGGCCCTTTGATATGTGGGGGATAGACCTTATAGGACCTTTCCACTAAGGCCGGAGGAGGAGCGCGAGATGGTGGTGGTAGGCTGTTGATTATTTCACTAAATGGACGGAGAGGCAAGAGCATTAACCACACCATCGAAGACAGTTATCAGTTGTAACGGAGGAAATCCTATGTCGCCGTGGAATGCCGCGGGCAATCATTTACGATCACGGGCCGCAATTTAGAAAAAAGTTTCACGGTTTTGCGAGAATTTGAATATCAAACATTGGCGATCCCGCGGTGTATAGGCAATGATACTGACGGACAAGTAGAGGCGCTAACAAGCAAGTTACGGAGATTTTGTGTAAGAACTTAGAGAAGAGAGGAGGAGCTTGGTTGGAAGAGTTATCCGCGACTTTATGGTATGTTAGAACGGCAGTGAAGGGATCGGTGGCGAGACCGCCTTCGCATTAACTTACGGCTCGGAAGCGATGGCTCCGAGATGGGTTTGCTACCCGTAGAGTAACTTATTATGACGAGATAACGAATGGCGACAGAAGGTGCCTTCGAGCTGACTGAGCGATGAGAAGAGGCTTAGAGCGAGAATGAGGATGATTAATTACAAGCGAGAGGATGAAGGCACAACACGACAAGCGAGTAAAGAAGAGGTCATTCGGTGTAGGAGATTGGGTGTTGAGAAGCCGTGAAGTTAAAGAAGCGCTGACGGCCCAGGATTTGCCAAGCTAGATCGAAAATGGGAAGGTCCCTTCCAGATCGCTAAGATTGTGCGAGAAGGGACTTATCACTTGAAAGAAGAAGGCGCGAAGATGTCCCGAACGCGTGGAGTGTTGATCATTTAAAGAAATATTACCATTGAAGTGATGAGGGTAATTTACTTATTTTATTCTTATTAAAGTCTTTTCATATTCATTTTGATGAATCTATGAACTTTTTAATCACGAAGGAAAGCCGTATGTTTTATGATTCTAATAGAAGATATATACGTTGAACTTGTTTTAATCTGATGAAAGCATGAAATTTTATTCCTCGTATGTGTCTTACATGGATTAAATTTTATAGTTATGTATGATTAGTCGCCAATAACATGGTAGATAAATCGCTTAAGAGTAAAGTTGCCTAAAGACAACTTCACGATCCGCCGCTTGAATCGTCCACAACACGACCCACCTTCACGATCTCGGAGACGAGCTCCTCCGATCTCGAGCCGCGCCGACGAAACCCGATCCTTGAAGAAAGCTTGATCCGGCGGAACGATTGATGTTGCCGGGAACTTCCTCAGCAAAGCAACTTCACGCGTTGTAGTCCCAACCTCGATATCTCCGGCTCCTTCTTCTCGGCGATCTGCGCACTCAACGTTAAGCTAAGCGGGGCGGCTCCGGCGTAAGCCCCTCCGGCGTGAGGATAAGTGTTTGCTTGATAAAAGGGTAAACAATATTGAAGGTGGCTGTGTGTGTATCAATGGACGTACCTTTTTCTCCAGCCTTCATCTCTTATTTATACCCTTTATCCTCGTGCCTTGCATGTGACATCCTCACATTTCATGCCTCGCCACGTGTCACCACATCGTTGGTCCTTTATAAAGTAAACCCTCAACACGTGATCATCGATCCCGATGCATGCGCAGTCTAATGGGTCCCAGCTTGGTAGATATTTATATACCGCCTACAGGTGAACATCAGCGGGATCGCTTCTCGCCATAGGATAAGGTCACTTACTATCGTGTCTCGCCTCGCCGTCATGTCTTGCCTTACCATCATGTCTCGCCTTTAATCTTTATCGCGGCTTTCCTCATAATATGTATTTATTTACTATCTTGGTTTTCCCCGCTTCTTAATGATATTAGCGGGATATTTCTGTCTCGCATTCCTATGATCCTCTTTGGGTCGCTTTGTAATCTCATCTCCTTCTTGGGTCGTATCCCACTTTTGGGCCCAGCTGGTTACTCTCTCGCTAATAGATTTGGGCCGGGGCCAACCGTTATTATTGGACTGACGTCGAAGCCCCTAAGTTTATGGCGAGATTCATTTATGGTCTCGCCAAAAACTTTATGTTCTTGCCTCCTTATTCTGCGACACATACATCCTTCTTCAAGAAGTTACCATTGTAAATCCCCTCCATTACACGTGTCCCTTAAGATTTGAACGGGCCGTCATTTGGAAATCGTGCAGTTGTGAGGGAAAATTTGAAAGTTTTTTCCCAAATGTCACATCAATCATTTCCTTAAAACCCTCTCTCATATAAATACCCCAATTACTGACCCTCATTCCTCTTTCTTCCCTTCTTGACCTTGCTTGAGCCCTCTCGAACTCCGGCGAACCCGATATTGATTCCGGCCAGTTCTTCTTCATCTTTCACCGTCCAATCACCGATTTCTTGCCCAAACTTGTTTCTTGACCTTTATTCCTTTCATATTTACCTATTTTAGAAGTGATTTGGTGCATTATTCCTCGATCCCAAGATTCGACCATTGTCTCGGCGTACATTCATCTTTCCGGTGACTCTTCATCTTCCGATCGAGATTACATTTTCATCGAGAGTAACTTTTCCAAAAACCCTTCGCATTCTTTAACCTTCACATTTTGATATCCCTTTTTGCCCGTCTATTTGAATTTTGCATTTCCTTTTATTCCTTAAAAACAATTTTCCCAAAGCGCCCTTCGTGGCGAGATCTGAAGCGTGCGAAGGTAGTTAGATACGGTCATTGTCGGGTTTCGGGCGACTTTTATAGGCGCTGCGAACTACTTGGGCGAGATTGCCCCGAGGTTGACATAGTTAGGTTTTTAGTTGAGCAATTTGGGTGGATCCTTCACTGATTGACTCCGCTTGAATTCCAAGGCCATTTTTCCTTCCTCTTTCAAGCCCCTATGTCGCACATTTTTCCTTCTAGCAATCAATTGGTTCGATTTATCAAAGATAAATATAATCCCCCTTTAAGCGACTCATCGAATCCCATTTGTATCGGCGATCCTTTTTCCAAACGGAGAACACATTATAAATCAATCCTTTCTTCTTCTTCTTCCGGTGAATCTGCTGACATGGTGGTCAAGCAACTTCTTCTCCGCGGCGGCTTCCAACAATCCCCCTCCCGGGGGTTGAAAATCTCGCTCTTGAAGGTACATTCTTTACTAATCCCGCGCATCTTTGAAGCGGGATCTTCCTCGCACGAGACACGGACTCCACGATTCCCGACCCTATTCTTGGTGGCATAGAACATACCGTATTGATAGCTCGATATATCGCATTTCGACTATCGGGAGATCTCTCCTCGCTACTTAAGAGAAATGAGGGAGGGGCATAGTAATCTTTCCTTCTCGACTTAAAGCCGGCCTTAGGATCCCTTTGATCCTTTTCTTTGTGAATTCCTATCTGAGGCCCAAGCCATGATAACGAGAAATTCATCCAAATGCCATAAGAATAATAACTTCCTTCATCACCATTTGTCGCTCTCTGCGAAAGGAACCCTTGATCGCGCTACGATTTCTTTGTTTGCGGGTGCAAACAGGCCAACCAACTCCCCAACGACATAATAGAAACCCGCCTTTCTCTCGATACCGTAGGGGTCCCAGATCCTTACTCGTTGCCTACCAAAGTTCATGATTGGATGGATGACCCTCTCTTCGTTGTTTCTCGCGTCGGATGGTCTCGTCCCGTGACCTTCATCCTATCGATCCCCAAATCGAATCCAAAGAAGCCTGCTATTGGCGAGCGCCGCTTTGTGACGACATTCGTTCTTTGCTTGTCTTTCACGAGAACTCTGCTGGCGATATTCCTGACCTCTTATTTCTTGGAGAGGTATTCTGCGAGATAGGGAATTATTAGATCAAGTTGGTCTTGCGGACAACTTGCACAGAGTCCGCCAGAGTAACGATAAGCCATGTCTACTTTGGCGGATGGGAGCGACTCTGGCAGCAAGTATGCCCGTGAATGCCCGATCCTGCGAGGGTTCGCGTCATTGTACGCCATGAATCTTGCTCTTTGTATGTTTCCTTTTTAACCTTATCTTTTCTTTACTTTGACTCACACTTGAATTGCTTTAACTCTTGACTTCCTCTTGACTTCCTTTTATTTGATTTCGGATCATCGAGCTAAATCAATGGACGATCGTCAAGCCGCCAATCTGGAGGCCGACAAAAGACGGAAACAAGCGACCAATGCTCGCGGCGTCGCCCTTGCTCTTCTGCGAAAATCTTCCTTTGCCAATTTCTCGCGATGGAAAAGATCTTTGAAGAGATCGCTTTGGAAAGAGCCCAAAACACGGCTAAAAACAGAGCCGGGCCCACTAACCAAGTGCGCGAGCCAAGCGACAAAAAGAGTCGCCTGCAGCAACGACCAATGTCGCTCCGGCATCTCGGGTAAATATCCCGCCATGAACCACATCGGCTGATTCAAATCCTCCCTCTGGCCGATCTCCCCCAACTTCTATTTTACCAACTACGAGATCACCGTTTTCACCCGATGTTGTCCCGACAAATGTCGCCCCGGCGAAAATCTTGAAATCATCACCTCTGATCTGTTCCATCCAATACTTCTTCTTTGGAGGTTAACCTTGCTTGAGCCTCAACAAACCGAAATTTCTCCTTCTCGCGGGACGAAGTTTGCGATTTAACAATTATTTCCAGTTCCTTCAACTCCTCCCGCCCCTAGCACTTCTTCCGCTCTTCCTTCTCAGTGGTTGCAAGAAAATTTCTCTAAGCCCGCTTGATTTTGTTGGGCTTTACGAGCTTAGCAAAGAAATCGCCAAAGTCCCCCGCATAAAGGGGTTGATTGAAGAAACTAGGAGCGCGGAAGAGTATCTGGCTGGGTAAACTCGGCCTTAATTAGAGCTAGTGACCGGATACTGAAGTTCAAAATGTCGCCCCGAATGGATCCCGCTCATGCACTTTGCCCGAGTGGTTTCTATTTTTCATTGGTTAGTTCTTCTTTCCTTCCTTATCTTATCTTAACCTTATTCTCATTGCCTTTTAACTTTTAATTGTTACCTTTTCCCAGTTAGGATCTTATCATGAGGCATTAGTGAGGCAAACACTCGCTAGAAAATGAGTCGGCCGGATTGAAACGCGAGGATGTCTGAAGGGTAAGCTTACGAGGCGAGATGTTACGATCAAGAACTTGGAAAAAGAGCGCGACAAATTGAAAAGCGGCGACAACTTCCCAAAATCGGCTCGATCACACTCTCTGCGATCTCAACGCCGCTACTTTCTAATCTCGCCGCGGCTACATTTGAACTTGATTCCGCTAAAGAGAATGCCGCGCCGAGAAGCGAGAATGAATCATTGAAGGAAACTTCGTGCGGGCGACACTCGATCTCTACAAGACGAGATTACTAAGGTGAAAGAGGAACTGGCGGGAAGAATGCCGAGATTGCGCTACGAATGCGATGTGGCTCAACTAAGCGATGGCATTCTTCGACATTGGGAACCGAGACTTCCGCTTGAAGTTATGAGAGCCGCGGCGGTGATAATCAACGACATTCTGCTATCACAATGTCGAAAAACTTGCACCTTTGGGGCTCAGAGCCAATTTTCAGCGAGGTATGTCGCCGCGGTCATTTTGTGGTTCCTTATACTCCTGAAGAACTCAAAGATCTTGCCGACGAAGATGCATTGCTGGGTAAGTCGCCATGGAGACCTCCCTCTGTTCAAGTTCCCAATGCCGTTGCTTTGTGGGATAATCTTCTCGAACATAAACATAAACAACTAGATGATGCCAAAGCTCGTGCCTTAGCGACTTCAAGCTCTAGTCAAGTTATTCCGCCAACTGAGCCCAATGTCTGATCTATTTCTTCCTTGATACTCAACTTATTTTGAACAATTTTTGTAACTTGCCTTGATGGCTAAACAATTTATTCTCTTTTCTTTTTGGGGCCTGCGTGCCTTTTGAACATTGTACATTTGCAGCCTTTGTTCTTGCCCCCTTTACTTTTATGCTTTACTTGTCTCGTCACTCATTGTTTTGATAGTTTATCAAAAATCTCTTTTGCATGACAGGTACCATACACATATACTCCCATCGAAAAAGTGAAGTCGTCTTTAGGCGACTTTACTTATAAGCATATTGTGCGACTCATCTTGTCGCTGGTTCTAACCCTTTCTTGATCTTCTTTTGCTTCATACTTAAAATAATTTCCTTCTTTCTGCCTCATCTTTCCTTTGTTATTCCAGCGAGAGAATGATATCTTTCATAGCGACTTATGTTCATGCCCTTAATGCGAGATAAATCTTTTCCTCATTCATAATTCAGAGACTTTCATTTTTATAATCCCTAGACTCTTACATTTTTCATCATCCATAAATTGACTCGCATCATTTATCACGACTTACATTGACTCGCAACATTTATAGTCCGTCGACTTTCAACATTTATAGTCCGTCGACTTTCAACATTTATAGTCATCGACTTTGTCGACTTTGGCATTTATACATTTGTTTCAATAATTCAATCAAATATTGCTTTGATAATTCATCAAAAACTCTTGCCTTCTTACCTTTAGCGAGATATCACCATACACATATACTCCCATCGAAAAAGTGAAGTTGTCTTTAGGCAACTTTACTCTTAAGCGATTTATCTACCATGTTATTGGCGACTAATCATACATAACTATAAAATTTAATCCATGTAAGACACATACGAGGAATAAAATTTCATGCTTTCATTGTATTAAAACAAGTTCAACGTATATATCTTCTATTAGAATCATAAAACATATGGCTTTCCTTCATGATTAAAAAGTTCATAGATTCATCAAAATGAATATGAAAAGACTTTAATAAGAATAAAATAAGTAAATTACCCTCATCACTTCAATGGTAATATTTCTTTAAATGATCAACGCTCCATGCGTTCGGGACATCTTTGCCGCCTTCTTCTTTCAAGTGATAAGTCCGCTTCTCGCACAATCTTAGCGATACGGAAGGGACCTTCCCATTTTGGATCTAGCTTGGCAAATCCACATTTCGGCCGCCGCGCTCTTTAACTTCACGGCTTCTCGACACCGATCTCTACATTGAATGACCTCTTCTTTACTCGCTTGTCGTGTTGTGCCTTCATCCTGCGCTTGTAATTAATCATCCTCATTCTCGCTCTAAGCCTCTTCTCATCACTCGGGTCTAGCTCGAAGCACCTTGTCGCCATTCATTATCTCGTCATAATAAGTTACTACATGGGTAGCAAACCCGTCTCGGCGGGAGCCATTGCTTACGAGCGCGTAAGTTAATGCGAAGGCGGTCTCGCCATTGATCCTTGGCTGTCGTTCTAACATACCATAAAGCTGTGGATAACTCTTCCAACCAAGCTCCTCCTCTCTTCTCTAAGTTCTTACACAAAATCTCGAGAACTTGCTTGTTAGCGGCCTCTGCTTGTTAGTTGCATTGCGGCTTTATCTGGCTGCTTGATTACTTGATGTTTGATATTCAAATTCTCGCAAAAACCGTGAAACTTTTTCTAAATTGCGGCCCGTGATCGAAATGATTGCCGCGGCATTCCGTGGCGACATAGGATTTCCTCAGTTACAAATCGATGTCTGGTCTTCGGTGGTAGAAGTTAATGCTCTTGCCTCTGTCCATTTAGTGAAATAATCAGCAAATTTACCCACTTCTACATCGCCTCACTCCTCGGCCTTAGGGAAAGGTCTATAAGGTCTATCCCCAGCATATCAAAGGGCATTGCGCATAATTGGGGTTTGCTTTCGATCATTGTGCTAGGAATGTTAGCGTGTCGGCGCGCCGATCACGTCTCCTCACATACTCCTCGCGTCTTTCTTCAATGTCGGCCAATACCCATGGAACATGATCTTATTAGCCAAAGTTCTTGCTCCCGGATGGCCTCCGCAAACGCCCTCATGTACTTGAGCAAAACATTATCCACGCTTTCACGGCTCTACGCATCTCATCAACGGTCGCGAAAAAGACTTGCGGTATAAGATCCCATCACGTACAAGAAACCTTGGCGACATTTTCTAACAATCTTCGCCCTATCTATCTTCTTGAGGCGCTCTTCCTTTTCCAAATAGTCTTTCATTTGGCATACCCAATCTTTTCGCCCACTTCAATCTCCATTATCGCCGGCCTGTCAAATGCCGGCTCTTGAATAAATTCCACTACCACCTTCGGGCAACTCCTCTATTTTGTCACAGCGGCCTTGCTTTCAACATGTCGGCTCGCTCATTTTTCTCTCTATCAATCTGCACTAGCCTCCCAATAATCAAAGCTCTGCAAAATCTGTCTTACCATTTCACAATATTTTGCCAAGATTGTACTCATTACCCCGTAACTACCCTTTACTTGGTTGACAATCAACCGAGAATCGGAATGAGCAACTATTTGCTTTACTCCAATATCTCAAGATAGCTCCAATCCCGCCACTCAACGCCTCATATTCTGCCTGGTTGTTTGTCATATTAAACTTAAACCTCGTGGCCTTCTCAGTACATGCAGTCCTTTTCGGCGAACTTAATGAAATCGCCTCTCCTTTATCTTTAGCCGAGGATCCATCAACAAACAGCTCCCAACACCCTTGGTCTTTCTCGCTCCTCGTCCGTCTCGTGGTCCTGCGACTTAGCCTTCCTTTTCTTGGCCCCCGAGTCTCTATCTCCTCCCTTTCATACGTAAATGAAGTTTCGAGAATAAAGTCCGCCAAAGCTCGAGCCTTAATCGCCTTTCTTGCCTCAGGCGAATATCAAACTCCGTTAATTCAATCGACCATTTTAAAAGCCTTCCGCCGAATCAGCCGTTGTAAAATCTTCCTCGAGGGCGCGTTGGTCAACACAAGAATGTGGATTAGATAAGAAATAGGCCCTTAACTTCCGCGTCGCAATCACCAAAGCATAAGCCAACTTTTCAAAGATTAAAGTATCTCGCCTCTACTTCACTTAATGCCTTGGAAACATAATACACCGGCTTTTGCATGCCACCATCCTCCTTTATCAATACCGCCGCCATCGCTAAATCGAAGCCGCCAAATAGACATATAAATGGTCTCCTTCTTCCGGGCTACATAGGATGGGCGGCTTTCCCAAATACTCCTTTACCTTTCAAACGCTTCTTCACACTTTCGCATCCCAAGAAAACTTTTGATCTCCTTTCAATACTTTGAAGAACGGCAAACATTTCTCACCGACCGCGACACAAATCGTCCCGCAGCTATCACCCTACCATTTAACCTCTGAATTTCTTGAATGGTCTTGGGCGACTTCATATCAATTAACGCTGGATCTTCTCCGGATTTGCCTCTATCCCGCGGCGATTTACTAGAAATCCCAAAACTTTCCCGCCGTTACTCTAAAGGTGCACTTACTTGGATTAAGCTTCATGGAATTCCTTCTCAAATTCTCAAAAGTCTCGGTCGGATCCGCTAAATGATCCTCCCCTCGTTTTGATTACCATATCGTCAATATAAGCTTCGACATTCCTTCCAATCTGCGATTTAAAAATCTTGTTGACCATCCTTTCGTATGTCGCCCCAAAGATTCTTCAAGCCAAAAGGCATCATTCTATAGCAAAATTTCCAAGGGGAGTTTCAAATTTGTTTTAGCCTTGTCTTCTTCAAGCATCTTGACCGATGATACCCTCGAGTAAGCATCAATAAAACTAAACACCTTGTGTCCCGCAATAGAGTCCACTAATTTATCAATCTTCGCAAAGGATAACAATCCTTGGGACATGCCGTATTCAAATCTGTGAAGTCCATGCACATCCTCCACTTCTTGTTTGCCTTCAACACTACGACCGGGCAAGCTAGCCAGATCGGATAAGTGATCTCTTCAATGATTCCCGCCTTTAATAACTTCTCCACTTCTCCAATCACCGCTTTCTCCTTTTCCGCCGACAGTATCTCACCTTCTCGCTTAAAAGGCTCTACATTTGGATCAACATTTAAACAGTGTAAGGCGACCTTCTCATCAACTCCGCACATATCCTCAGGTTTCCAAGCAAATCCATCAATATTATCTCGCAAAAAATCAATCAAGATATCTCGCTTCATCCTTTTTCAATTGTTTCCCAATTTTAACTTTCGCTCCGGGTATTCGTCATTCACAATCACTTCTTCCATTCTTGCCGCCCGAATATCGGGCTCATCCCGTATTTGCAATGTATCTATTTCAATTTCAGCCGCCTTCCTCCGATCTACACATTTCTTTATCCTTTTACCGCTACTTTCCCCTTTTCTCTCCCGTGACGTTTACATGCTCTCGTGGGATGTCCATCATGATCTCTTCATCACATTCTTCACTATCCGAATCCACTATCTCTTCAATACGGGGCTCTTTCATTTTGACAAATTTCTGTGGATCTAGACCAGCCATCTCTCACAGATCACCATCAAAGCCATCAAATTCTTTTCCGACTTTTCTTGCATCATTTACGTCTCTACATCTCGCTCATCACTTCTTTCCCGCATAACTTCATCCCTCGCTTCTTTCCTCAATAATTATGATTGCCGACTTATTTTTCATACTTTCTGTCTCCTCCCAACTCTCACATCCCCTAAGTCGGTGATCATATTTATTCTCGCATCCCGCACGCCAAGGCAAGTAGAAAGTGAACTCAGACTTGCTCTAGCCGTTGCTTTCGTATTTCAATCTTCTTCGAATAACTTCCTTCACCTCACTTTTCAAACATGCTATCCCCTTTGCCGTAGGAAACTTGACCACTGATGCGGATAGATACCACTATCTCAAAGCTTTGCATAAAGGGAATGCCCACAATAGCATTATAAGGTGACACCAAGTCAATAACCATAAACTCCACGGTGCGAGTTCTCACCTTCTCATCTTCTCCTATCTCTACCGCCAAAGAAATCGTCCCCTTAACCCGCACGTGTGGTTTGTAAATCCTTCCAAAACCTTTATACGGCACCAAATTGGCCTCGTATATCGCATCTTTTTAAAAGCATCATAATAGAGAATATTTCGGCTTGCTCCGTAATCTACTAAAACCCGATGCAAAATACTGTTCCTCTGGGCGATTGAGATTACAATCGGTTGGCATCCATGACTTGGCGTTAAAGCCAACTCTCGCCTTGAAAACCGATCATCCTTTCTTCACCGGGTGGATAGGCGGGAATGTGACAAGTATGGGATAGCGACATAATCTCGATTACTTAAGCAAGTAATGCTTGTGGGCTCGTGAATCACCAAAATTTCATTCCTGTTACCGTTTCCTCCTTGAGCCGCCCCATTTGGCTCTTGCCATACATACTCTTTGCAGCTCACCCCTTTCAACCTTCTTTTGAATTACTCTTTTCAAATTATAACAATTGTCGCCTCTACGACCCTGTCCCGATGATAATTTCAATATTGATTCATGTTAATCCTCCCAAGATCATTCATTTCAAAAGGTGGTGGCAAATCAATGTACTCTCGTTAGTATTTCACTTGCGTGTAGCCAAATAACCTTGTAAACCTTACAATCCTCCTAACTCCACGACCTCCATTTTGCCCTCCATTGCGACCTCCAATGCGACCTCCCCTCTACCGCCCGGGATTCCCTCGACCTCCTTTGTTGAGCGGCATTCCCTTCCTTTACATACTAATCCTATCCTTAACACTTTTCTTTCCAAATGTTAGAAGCTCCTTCATCAATATCCTCGCTACCACAATACGCTTTGACCCTCTCATGTAACTCGCTCAAAGTCGCAGTAATCTCATCCTTAACTCCCTCCCGAATGATTCGGATAGACCCGACATATACATCATTATAACATATTTGGGATCAATCTCAAGAATTTGATTGCAATTAGCAAAAATCTGTTGGTGTAAGTAACAAGGCCTTCTCCCGTCTTCTCGTTTAATCCCAATCAACTCGCAAAGACTACGGTTGAGCTCCCATCGATCCAAATCTCGCCAAAATTTTTCTTGAAGTCTTGGTACCCCAATATGGAATTAACAAAGCCGCCGCACAAACCAATCCAAAGCCCGAAGTTCCAAGGTGCTAGCAAAAGTCTTACATAATAAAGCATCATCCTTAGTCAAAATCGCCATTGTGACCTCAAATCCCGCTACGAAGTTCCGCGGTGGTGACTCCTGCATATTTGGATGAGCGGCAAACGAAAACTGAGCCGGCTCAGCTTCCCGGATATATCTAGCAAACGGAGCGACAAAGGAGTCCTTCTCATTATCAACTACACCACCCCTTTCCAGCTTCGCTAATCTCCTTGCCATCTCGGCCATCTCGCTTTCTTGAAACCGTCTTCTTCTCCAAAACGACTAACTCCTATACCCTTCCCTTTTTCTACCGCCTTGGGTTTCTCGAAATCTTTGAAACTTCTCACCTCTTTCGCCATCTTCGCATCATTCGACGCAAGATCACCATCTTCTTCTTCACAATAGAGGGACGACACTGGGAAGTGTGTGGCCAATGATAAACTTTAATCTTTCTTCCATTTTCCATGTACTCTCCCGCCTTTCTTTTTTGTGACCCTTCTATTCGCTTTTGCGACCCTTCTATTCTCGCTTCGCTTCTTTTGGCTTCTCGTGCTCTACTTCCTTTTCTTGCTCATCATTCACTACAATTACCTCCTTATTTGCTCCCTTATCTCCCTCTACTGTCGCCGTTAAAATCCTCGCGGATTGGAGTAGGCTTCTTCTTCATCGCCCTTACCGCTTGTTGTTTTCTAATCAATTGCAAGATCAAAGTATTATGGATCCTCAAACTTTCTTCCTCATTTTCTACTTCCTCCTCTTGTGGTGGCGGCATCACATTTCTCTCTCTCTCGTCGCGCATCTCGCTTCCATCTCTTCCGGATTACTTGCCGCGAGGAAGAAGTATCTCTCGCTCCACCCATACCTATATTCCCAAACCTGTAAATTGGAGTGACAATGTTCCTTCCCGCTACGCCTTCTCGGCCCACTACCATATTCTTCTCTCGGTGTTGACATTCTTTCCACTTACGTAATCAAACTTATGAACTTCAACCACGAAAATCTGCAAATCTTATGAAGATTTGAAGATCTTGCTCAAAACCCGTAAACAAACAATAAAAACCCAATAATAAAACCTTTCTTCAACACCAAAGCTTTCCAAAATCTTCAACAAAGACTTCAACTACACCTTACCACCAAAAACACCCAAATCAAAGTTATTCAAACAAAACAAATTCACAAATTCCAACTTCAAACCTCCACAACCAAACCCAAACAACAAACAATTTTGAATTCAACGCAACTCCTACAAATACTCTAGAAAACAGAATCTACGCCAACCCAGCTTAAACAAAATTACCCTCTCCAACTATTCAAACCCAAAAACACCAATTGATTCTAACAACAAAACAAACGCCAATCGCTTCCACCAACAATAAGAACAACAAAATTCCTCTTACAAATTGCTAATAACGCTAACTCAACCGGTAAATTCGATACGCCGCTTGAATCGTCCACAACACGACTCCACCTTCACGATCTCGTAACGTAGCTCCTCGATCTCAAGCCACCGCCGACGAAACTTCAATCCTTGAAGAGAAAACAGTCCAAAGAACGGAACCAATTGATGTTGCTGTGAACTTCCTCAACAAAGAATCTCACCGTCAGTAGTCTAACCTCGATATCTCGGCCTCTTCTTCTCCGACCGATCCGCACACACTCAAACGTTAACTAAGCCGGGGCGGCTCCGGCGTAAGCTCCTCCGGCGTGAGGATAAGTGTTTGCTTGATAAAAGGGTAAACTAACAATATTGAAGGTGGCTGTGTGTGTATCAATGGACGTACCTTTTTCTCCAGCCTTCATCTCTTATTTATACCCTTTATCCTCGTGCCTTGCATGTGACATCCTCACATTTCATGCCTCCTGCCACGTGTCACCACATCATTGGTCCTTTATAAAGTAAACCCTCAACACGTGATCATCAATCCCAATGCATAACCGTCTAATGGGTCCCACTTGGTAGATATTTATATGCCGCCTCTGGTGAACATCAACTGGGATCCTTCTCTCGCCGGATAAGGTCACTTACTATCATGTCTCGCCTCGCCATCATGTCTTGCCTTACCATCATGTCTCGCCTTTAATCTTTATCGCCGGCTTTCCTCATAATATGTCGCTATTTACTATCTTGGTTTTCCCCCTTCTTAATGATATTAGCGGGATATTTCCTGTCTCGCATTCCTATGATCCTCTTTGGGTCGCCTGTAATCTCATCTCCTTCTTGGGTCGTATCCCACTTTTGGGCCAACTGGTTACTCTCTCGCTAATAGATTTGGGCCAGGCCCAACCGTTATTATTGGACAGCATCACTTTAGCTGTTTTTCTAGAATGAGGCAAGGAAAAAAGGGAGTTAAGGAGCCCATATAGCCATTCCAGTGGAGCTAGAGAATATTTAACAGGGACGCCACGTCTTGGTCAAACTAATTTAAGTTCCCTCGTGATGGAATTGGGGAACCAACAGAAGTTACAGATGAAATTGACATCCCTTTATTGGCCAATTTAAGAGATATGACAAAGCAAAGGGTATATTTTATTAGTGCAGGACAAATGGAGAGAAGGAGTGCTGTAGTGAAGTTCAGAGAACCTTACATGATGTGAAAGCTAAGGAACGATAGATCTTCATCCAACTTTACGAGATGCTCCCATCCAACTTCTTCAATCTTGTATATCCAATGACAGAATTACATAAGTACTAATTTAAGGTTCATAAAGTACATTGCATTATTTATAAATATACAATTGCTCAATGCCACATTTTCTAGAAAAGATCTAGGAGCATAATCTAGTCAATAAAGTCAAACAATGCAATCATGTCTAGTATATTTCTGAGTATGTCTCAATGACCGCAATACATCAGACATGCAATCGATGGCCTTTTACAACAAGCTCCTGCCTGAAAACTACATATTTCCTTGAAAAAGATAAAGATGAATCTGACAGCATAAAACATAAAACGTACATTGAGAACTTGAAATACAACATACAAATAAAGATACAGTAGTAAAGGAAGAAATGAATGTAAGAGTGACTACAATAAAAATTAAAGTATGAATATGCAAGTAACCATCAGGTAGAGGCCAATATAATCCCACCTAACATCCCATTCCTTCATATTATACTATGTGAAGCTCCGTTGCTCAGACTTTTGTCATCAAAAGAGAAAATGAAGAAGAAATATTAAAAGTGTGAATTTTCAAAATCTTTGAGGGAGAAGCCCTCTTTAGTCACACCATAGATCCACCATCGGCTCTAATATGTTCCATGATACAGAGAGTGGACTCGCAATATAGCAGAACTAGCGTTGAGTGAAGACAAGACTAATATTCCCTCCGTCCTTAAATAAATGTCCTTTTTTGCAACAAAAAAAAAATCTAAATGAATGTCTATTTTTGGTGAGTTAACTAAATGCTCCTCGCCAATTTATCATTTTCTATTTTACACTTAAAAGATGTTATGTGGTGAAATCAATAAGGATATTTATATACATATGCTACAATAAATGCTTAGGTGTAAATGACCTTAAATTTCCCTCGGGTAAAAATTGGACATTCATTTAGGGACGGAGGGAGTAACTAGCTGGAGGTCCAACTAAGGAATGCCAAATTAGTTAAATAATATGACGTCCATCCTTGAGCAAAATTAAACTTCATTACTCCAGAAAACATAGAAATGTTGACTGAACTTTTACATAACCTGACAAGTGAAGCAATAAACAAATTATTAATAACAATGAGGATTATTGCTATCAATATGCTTAGTATAGTAGCCTACTTCCGGCTTGATCCTTTGCCAAAATAAATGAAGATTACTCGAAAGTAAGGTTGTACAATTTTCTCTCAGTACAACTCACCTCTGAATAAATCGTTCTGTATAAGGATGATGACAGAGCCAACTCCCGACATCTAATCTGCTCCGGGCATTCCTGGAGAAGGGAACAGTTAGATATATTTCATAGTCCATGCATACATGTTAAATGTTAGCCTTTACTGCAAAGTTGTTAATAAAATACCGGTAAAGGTATATTTTGGTAAAAGAGCTCCGTGTCTTCAAGAATTGACCATTCGATTCAATAATCGTAAGACTTTCACATTAAGAACTGCGTCAATATATTGACCACATTTAGGAAAAATATTGGATAGCACAATAATAACGAGTCATCGTAATGATGTGGTATCACCAACCAATTAAATAGTGTCAAAAGGAATCCTTGCATTATTTAATTGGTTAAATTTGTGAGCCTTAAGGATTTGAGATTATTAATCCTTTCAACATACCATTTGAATCTTCTAGCACCACGTTGTAATGATCGCTTGTTGGTAATTCCACATCATTGGTATCACCATAATACTTCATACTTTTCCTAACATTTTGAACAAATACATCAATGGTTTACCATTATCACAAGTATTTTTTTATGCATCAGGAGTCTACTGCAAAAGTATTGGCCCCGAAAGTAAGCATAAAAGTCCGTCCATTCCTAAAAAAAATTCTACTTTACAGGTTAAAAAAAAAGTGTTGTAATTGTACTTATAAATCAGAATGTTTCTTTCAAATTACACTTAATTTGTAATTTCATTTGTATGACACACTAGAAAGACATCAGGTTTATATATATATATATATATATATATATATATATATATATATATATATATATATATATATATATATGTATGTATGTATATATATATATATATATATATATATATGTATGTATATATAAAAAAAATCATGAAGATCTATAGCTTAAACTTTAGCAATTGGTCTATTTTGGGGGACAACCTAAAAATAATCAAGTAGGACCACTTTTTTCTTTTTTTTTTTTTTTTTTTTTTTTTGGGGGGGGTGAAAGGAGTAGCAAATTAAACTCTAAAGATAGCCATATATTACCTCAACGGTGGTCATATTGGCATGGACATTCAAATCAGACTCGGACGTATTTACTGCATAAAAGAACAATAGACAAATGAGTGTTTCATACAGCAATGTCAAAGATGATCAGAAAAGAAAACAAGTAGGAAAAAATAAAGACTTAAATATGCAAGTTTATGGGAAAGTAAACAACTTTCTGTCAACAAATGGTTCTTAAATTAGGGGGCTTTTGTTTTTTTGTTTTACCTCTTATTAAGAGGTTTTACCTCGGAATAAGAGGTTGTTTTGCAATTCCACTTGTTTGGTTTTTTTTTTTTTCAGCCTTAAAGCCTTTGAATGGCCTCTGAATTTTAAGTGGAGAAATTGGTGTTGAATCCCTCTGAAAAGCAACTGTGAGAACTTGGTTTGGGTTATTTTTTTTTAAAACCGTTTACTGTTCATACTGCATTTACGTTTGGTTTTTTTTTTTTTTTTAACTGTTTCAGAAAATGAATTTAGATAGAAAATCAAACAACTTATCCAATTCAGAATTCAGTTTTCAGTTGCTGCCTCTTAAAAATTCAGCCATTTTCAGAACTGAAATCAGATTTCAGCATTAAGACTTAAAACACATTTCTGTTGAGCAACACCTTAACAGCATTGAGCCAATATCTTACGGATTATTGGGTCTATGTTACTTACGATATTACAATTTACTACTCCCTTTAATATAAAAAAATAAAAAATGGTTTTTTATTGATAACTGTCTTAAGCTATTACAAGATTGACATTTGAAGTGTCTTTGGTTTGGTGGGGATTAAACCCCTGACCTTTCATATAGAAAGGATACCGGATGCCGCTTGAGTTAGAGCCCTTTGACAATTTACTACTCCCTTTGTCCCAAATCGAATGACCATTTTTGTCTCTAACTGAATGACCTTTTGAAACTTATTCTTCGAAAAACTTGTCCCTAAATAATTTCTTACCAAAAAAATCCATAGTTCATTACTCCCTCTGGTCCAAAATAATTGTCACTTTTAGACTTTTCACAGGTTTAAGAAAGACAATTATTACCACATTTAACCAGGGTTGCACGATTCGTAGTTCTTCGAATTCGCGATTCGCTCAATCAATCGAATCTGATACGTAGAGTATTACAATTATTGCGATTCGCGAATTCGCAATATTAGTACGTTTGATTTAAATAAATATTAAAAAAACATATATAATAATAATAGACTTAATTTTCATAGAAAACATTTTAATGTTCTATTACATCACCGAAAATCTGCACTTACAAAAGTTGCATATCCATGACCTATTCGAATTTTTGGCAACTTTATCTTCTTCCTCCTTGTTAACATACTGAATGAAAGCCAGCAAAGGCTTTTCATCTTCACTTAACTTTTTCCTCTTCTTCCTCCTTGGAACATATCATTAGTTAATGGGCAGCATTCATTGCAACAATGCCTTTTCATATCTAGAGAACATTAATTGTGAATTCAAAGAGGTTTTTCAAGGTATCGGAACACGAATCGAAGATTGCGATTCGCGAATTCCAGCGTATCGATTCGTTATCGAATCGCGAATTGATACCTGCGAATCGATACGCGATTCGATGTCTAGATGAGAGTATCCTGCAACCCTGCATTTAACGATGAAAGTACCAAGATTGGCCTTATTTATTGTTCATCTCTCCTACATTACTTCACACAACAAACCAATTATAAAGTGAAACAAGTTCCAATGTGGGTGTAAAATAGGAATCTAAATGCTTTTGAACCCAAAAGCGACACTTATTTTGGACCAAACATTTTGTCTAAAAAGAGACTATTATTTTGGATGGGAGGGAGTATATATTAACAAAACTTAAAAGTTTGAAAGTGAATAGCAAGAATTTTGCTACTAAAAACTAACTTTTTCAAAATGACGCTTAAATTTAAATTGGTCATTCATTTTGGAACGGAGAGAGTACAAATTAAGGCACTCCAAGTACTTGCTTATTTTACTTGTGCACTATACTTCAGCCTCTACAATGGAGTACCTCGGTTGTGATTTTAACCGCTAATAGCAAAACCCTTTTACCAAGCAAACCCATTATGTGCCAGGCTTTACCTCTAATTTAATGGCAGTTAAAAAGAAATCAGCAACTTCAGTACCGACATTCAAGAGTAAAGCCAATAAAGCATGCTACGTTCTGCCGGGTTGCTTAGAATGTCTTAAAATTCTAACTAATGCTCCAGATTTATGTTAATAGAATCGGGGACTTTTAACAAACAGTTAGTAGGCATATGCTTGAAGCCATCCTTTTGACCTCAACAGCAGAAATTTCAAGAAATTCAATAATACATTCACTTCTAAGCAATTTAAAGCAACAATACAAGTATACAGTAGACAAGATTTTGAATACCTATTATGTTGATTTTGGCAACCGTTAATCGAAGTAGAGGCTGTTTGACGATCGGAGAAGTCGGTCGTGTAACGCTCTCGTTTTCAGGGGTGGTTCGCGCTGAATTTTGCCTTTGGGCTTCATTTATTCATTTCCAAAAGGCTCTAAACCTTGGAAGATGATTTGGGTCGTTGCACTGTGGGCTTGCTTGGTTAAACTAGTTTCAAGTGATCCTGACTCTTAAAGCCCACAATGAATTTAACCAATCAAGTCTTCATACGGTATAGGTATACGTAGGGCTGTTATAAACGAGCCGAGCCGAGTCTGAGCTTTTGAAGTTTCGAGCTCGTATAACAGTTATCGAGCTCAAGCCCAATATGACTGTTCGAGTTCGGATCGAATCAAGTTTCGAGCTGTTCGCGAGCTTTTCGCGAGCTGCTTGTAGGGGTGTAAATGGTTCGGTTTGAACAAATTTAGAGACCAAACCGCTAGTACTCGGTTTGGAGAAATCCCAAACCAAATCGAACCATGAAAAATTTCAAACCTAACCGAACCAAACCACCTCAGTTTGGTTCGATTCGGTCTCAAACCGCGGTTCCATTAAGCGGTTCAAACCGCGGTCCGAACCTAAATCTGCATTCAACATCTTTGATAATGACAGTGTATGTTCCTCATTTCAACCTCATTTTAATATTCAATTGACAGCTAACAATTCTCAGCAAGCCTCTCTGAATCACCTCTTTGTGAATGCTACCAAGATTTTTATCAACATTAATAACTAGAATATTCTTGCATGCATGAATGATCTGCTTCTTGAATCTTTTGTCTGGGGATAAGACCTCTGCAATAAAGATACCATGAGGTGCTGGTGTAGTAAATGGTACTCATCCTGGATACTCCCCCCGTTCCATAATAATATACAAAATAAGATGGAAACAAGAATTAAGGAGAAAAATGTGATGTGTTGTGTTGTGAGCGTAGACTTAAAGTTTATACATCCACAACATCTCCTCGGGAAGAGTCGACATGTATTCATATGCACTAGCATGATTAAGATCGGAGCAGACATTGGTGATTTTCCAATTTCCATCATAAGTATCAACTAGTACATAGGAGCTAAAAGAAATAATATTTCTAAATGAATTCCCTATCAACTGACTCTATAGGTTCAATAAGGCTATCACTGGAAGCAAATATGAAGCTAGCAACTGTTGTTCGTGGAACAGTTTTGTTTGTCACCACGATGTATCAGCACTTTGTAGGTTTAATGTTTAATGAATAGGTATTTGAATTTTAGAATAGGTGATTAGGGTTTGAAATCAATGGTGGAAATAAAATCAAAATAATCAACGGTTTGGCGGTTCAGCTCGGTGGTTTGGTTTGGCGGTTCAGCTTGGTAGTTCGGTTTGGTGGTTCAGCTCAAAATGTTTCGATTCGATTTGGTTTAGTTCGGTTTGGAGGAGTCAGACCGCAAACCAAACCGAACCGCATGGTTTATAAAATTTTCAAACTGAGCTGAACCGTTAATCGTTAAAAACCAAACCAAACCACATAGTTTGGTTCGGTTCAGTCTCAAATCGCAGTTTGAACCGAACCGCTGACACCCTTAGCTGCTCGAACTCGAGTATTAACGAGCTGAGCTCGAGATTGGACTTATTTTTTGAAAAAATCTGAAATCAAACGAGCTTTATCGAGCACTAATTCGAGTTGTAATCAATCTCGAGCCTAAACAATTCATTCGCGGACAAAATTCATTTGAGCTTTTTAACGAGCTTAACGAGCCGAGCTCAAACGATTCGATCTCGGTCAGAGCTCGTCGAACATACGAGCCGGCTCGAAAAAAAAAACGAGCTTGAAAATCGTTCGAGCTCAAGCTCGAGTTCAACTCGAGCCCACTCGAACTCGAGCTTTTACACGCCGAGTTCGAGCCGGCTCGTTTCGTGTAACAGGCCTAGGTATATGGTGCGCGGCAATTTCCTTCCCTAATACTCTCTCCCTCCATTTCAATCGATAGTTCAAAAAAAAAAAACATTGAATTTAACCAAAAAATAAATGGAAATTGAACAGTATAAATCGAGATACGAACATGGGCTTGTCCAGGTCAGGCCCAAGTGGATTGGGCTACAAACATAATCCATCTACGAGTTACGAGGGACAACCATGGGCTTCCTCCGTCTCGTTCCTCGTCATCAATAAGGCCAGTCTAGGCTCCACAAGCAAGCAGAATATGCCCCCAACTATGTATGCCGAGGAGACCTCCCTCGTATGCTGAGATCATCTCATATAGGACGAGGTGCCCTCCTCGACCTTAACGTTGTCAACGGGCTTCCTACATTCTTATTTCCTCCCCGACTCATCATGGACCGAGAGGTCATGAATGACGAGGAGATAAAATCATTCACCTCGGCATTTCTCCATGCCGGCAAATCTCTAAATGACGAGGAGACAAGTTCTTGCATCTCGACCTACCTGCAAATGACGAGATAAGGAAATTACTCTCCTCGGCTTACCGACCAGCAGTTATACAATCCTATTCAAACAAGGATTCAGCAGTTATAATCTTATCAGAATTGTAACCACCTCTTATAATACAGATCAAATAAGGATTCCTTAACAGATATAATCCTCCAATGATTATATCTTATCTCTTTACAGTTCAAGTTCAACATGAATTCTGTCAATCTATCCCTATAAATACAAGCCATATATCACATTATTTGGTACGTTACTTTTTACATACAGAAACTCTGTCAATTTAGTTTCTCGTCTCAGAACCGTGAACTTATTCTCACGCCGGAGGGCCTTCGTCGGTAAAGCCTCGGCTTAGTTTACGTGTTTTCTCTTATTTTCAGGCCTAGCAATCGCCGGAGCAAACGATCGCTTGAATTTGGACTGATTTGACGATTTTGGCATAATCAAAAATTAATGGCAAAGATATACTCCCTCCGTCCACTTACATACTTCACAGTTACTGTACACGCGTAGATTAAGGAAAAAAATAATGATATAAATGTTGTGAGTGTAAAAGTAAAATAGGAGAGAGAATGAGTGGAGGGAATAGTAAATTATAATGGTGTTGTGAGTATTAAAATAATGTAGGAGAGAGAATGAGTGGGGTAGGGTTAATATTTTAATAATAAAAACCTTCCATTTTAGGTAAAAAAATAAAGTGTGAAGTATGTATTTGGATGCCCAAAATAGAAAGTGTAAAGTATGTAAGTGGACGGAGGGAGTATAAAAATTAGGGATATTTTTTCCTTTTCTTAAAAATATACATTCACTTCAAACAAAATTTATAACTCTAGTACTATTACTTACTCCCTCAGGCCACTATTATATTATAAGCAAAAAAAAAAAAAAAAAAATTGAAATTTATTTGACATCAAATATAAGCCAATTTTATCATTTTTAATGTAAAATTCATTAAACGCAACTTTATTTAATACTATATTTTTACTAAAAATGCATATAACTAATTATTCATTACAAATGCACATTTATTACATACTCCCTCCGTCCCATAATAATATATCAATTTTGCCATTTTAGGCATTCCATAATAACATACCCCTTTTCTCCATAATAACATACCCCTTTACTAAAGTGACAAATAATCTTTACTATTCCCTCCACTCATTCTCTGATTTTTTTTTTTAAAATATAGCTTTTTAAAATTTTATATATCAAAATAACATTTTCAAAAACTTAAGTACCAAAGTAGCACTTTTGACTTGAAATCCGGAATTGGTAATTCCGGATTATGAAATCCGGAATTACCAATTCCGGATTTGATTTTGTTTTTTTTTTTATTTTTCAAAATTGAATTTTGGAAAATAATAATTCCGTAAATAGGGGGCGATCGCGCCCTAAAATAGAGCGATCGCTCAAGTGTACTCCGGAGGTACCAATTCCGGATTCTATTTTTATTATTTTTTTTTTCCAAAAAAGAAATAAATGAGTAAAATAATATTTTCTGGAATAAATAGAGGGCGATCGCACGTATATGGGGGCGATCGCTCTTAGTGTAATCCGGAACTGATAACTCCGGATTTTATATTTTTTTTTTAAATACTAAATATATCTGAATTGAATTAAGTAATGTTTTTTTAAAAAAAATTCAAATCCGGAAATGCTAATTCCGGATTTGCTTTACAAAACCCATCTTCCTCAGCAAATCTGTAAAGAAATCTGGCATTTTAAAAATTCATTGAAGAAGAAGGAGAAAAGAAGAAAGAAGAAGAAGAAAGTAGGTGAATTTTTTTCAAAAAATATTGAAAATTCAAGAAGTTGATTAAGAAGTTCAAGAAGAAGAGGTGATTAAGAAGGTACATTTAATCCTCTTATATTTTGTTCGAAATTTAAATTTAGTATTTATTTAAATTTTTTTTGTGAATGTAGTGATATTGTTAAATTAGATATTTTATAATTTATTTTTCAATTTCTAGGAATAAATATGGCTGGAGTTCCACTTGTTTTCATGTGTTATTGGGAAGGAAATGATGAACACCCGTTTGAAGGTGAACATTTTGAAAGGGGACCAAAATGTGCACTTAGGGCTAAAACTCGGTGGAGTTACAAGAAGTTGATTAAAAAGTTAGCTAAGAAAATTGGGGTAGATCGAAATTTGTTGTTCGGTTGCAAGTTATATGTAGATATCCTCATCTTGTTGCTCCGGGATTGCAAACTACATTCCATTTGTAATCGACAATGATATGGGTATGGAAGTCATGTTTGATGTTTACGCTCGGTTTGGTGGGTTGAGTAGCTTACAATTGTATGTTAAGATAAATTTAGTTGATAATGTGAATGTTGAGGAGTTTGAAACCTATGAGGAGCCATTACAAAATCAGTATGTTAATGACATGGATACCTTCCAGATGGGTTCTTTAAGTTTGCTATAGTCGGAGGGATCTTTGGAACAAGTACACAAACATATGTGGAAGAGGAAGAGGGAGAGGAAGAGGAAGAGGAAGAGGAAGAAGGGGAGGAAGAGAGCGAGGAAGAAGGAGGGGATGAGGGTGAGGAATTGTATAATGATGATGATAATGATTCAGATTATGAAGAAAATATTGAGTTGCTTCTAAATGAAGATCGTGACGATGGATATGATGATTGCAGTAGTCCTACCGATGTTAGCGAGAATGAGGGAGAAGATTTGGCGTTACATTTGGTTGCTTACGAAGAACCACAACATCATGTGCATGTAGTCGGGTATCAATTTTATCGTGATATTGGAGAAGGATCGGAGATATATGATGATAACCAATATGACTTTGCTGAATGGAATGTAGAACATCAGGACATTGCCAAAGGTATTCGCTTTTCAAAGAAGACAGATGTGCAGTATAAAATGAAGTTGTTTCATATTAAGAAAAATATGCGCTTCAAGGTAAAACGAAGCACAACCCGAAAGTGGACTATTGAGTGTTTGATGAAAGATTTTCCGTGCAATTTTTATGTGAATGTGAGTTTGAAGAATGCCGGGTATTGGGAAATTACCAAATACAAGGGTCCTCATTCTTGTTTGGCAACCGAAATTAGCCAAAATCATCGAAACATGGATGCTAAGTTCATAGGGCGGGAAGTTTTGGGCTGGTTAAGGCGATCCCGAGTTGAAGATTGTACTAGTGAAGGCGGAAATAAAAAAGCCCATGGGAAGGAAGTTTCATATAGAAAGGCATGGTGTGGCAAACAAAAAGCTATTGCGAGAGGCATATGGAGGCTGGGAAGAATCTTACATAAGGCGCCACGTTTGTTAGGTGCCATCCAAAAGTGGAACCACGGAACCATTGTGGAGCATTACGATCCTCCTCATCCAGGTGCTTTAGGTATGTTTGATCGTGTGTTACGGGCATTTGGCACTTCAAGTGTGGAAGCATTCACTCATTGTCGTCTGTTATTTGTTGATGGCACATTCTGCATGGAAGATATAGAGGGGTTATTCTTATTGCCATGGGTGTCGACGCAAATGATAGTCTACTTCCTCTCGCATTCGCTATTGTTGAAAAAGAGGACTATCGAAGCTGGTGTTGGTTTACTGCATCTTCTATGCAAACATATTGTTAAGGGTCGTGAAGTTTGCTTGATATCGATCGGCATAATGGCATCCTTTGCACGGTTGGAGACATTGCCCGGTGGCCACGAAATGTTATCCGCGAGATGGTGCATGTTGCACTTGCGAGCTAATTTTCTTAAAGCTCACAAGGGCGTTGGATTGAAAGATCTTTTTTGGCGTGCTTTGTTAGCACCACCCAAGATAGAAAGCTTAAATGCTATACGAGGCAAATTCGTATCATCAACCACGAGGCATATAAATGGTTTGAGAACTTGGATGCTAGAAAGTGGACAATGGCTCACGATGGTGGATATAGGTACGGCATTAAGACTACTAATTTGTCGGAAGTTTTTAATGGCGTTATGAAAGGAGCTCGGGGAATGCCAATTTCGGCGGTTGTTGAGACCTCATTCTATAGGTGTGTGGCATACTTTCAAGATAGACTCACTAAAGCAATTAGTGCTTTAGGGGAGATCCTAATGGCATCCCACCACCAAATGCCACGCTACAATTCGGTGAGAGAATCCATCGAAGATACCGATACAACTTGGATAAAATTTGGGTTTCATCACGTCACAAGGTTTAACACTACGTACGTAGGTGTTTATAGTGTGACGACCGAGTGCGTGGTGACAAAGGTGGACACATTCAAGTTGTGAGATTGCGTGATCGAACATGCACTTGTGGCAAATGGATGCAATATCATTACCCTTGTTCGCATGTGCTTGCGTGTTTCAAATCGCAAAGTGTCGATGGTATGAGTTATATTCATCCTTTTTACAGCCTTGCCTCGTACTACAAGACGTGGAGTTGCTCTTTTCATCCAATCCATGACGAGGCCTATTGGAATGTAGATCATATTGTCCCACGTTTTTACCCTAACCCGGAGCATCGACGTGACAAGAAGCAAGGGAGACCAGTCAAGGCGGCGAGAAACTCTATGGATTGGCAAGTTGCAAAAAAAAAGAATCGTTGTGGGATTTGCAAGTTAGAAGGTCACACGCGAAGGAGATGTCCAACTCTTAGACAGTAAGAGTAAATTGTTATTTTTATTATTACTTCTTAAATTACGTACTTTGAACTTTTAAGTATTGTTGTTTTATTTGAACTTGTAATATTGTTTTATTTGAACTTGTAATATATTGAACTTGTAATATATTTAACTCTTGGTGGAGTATGACATCAAATATATTTGTAGTTGCGAAACTTAAAACGACCAAATGGGTCAACCGCTCCATTTTCTAGCAAATAAAATATGAATAAAAGCGAAATAACATTAAAATAAATATTAAAATTAGTGATCACATCCCGATCACATAGGACAGAAATACAAGTTCAACAGTTCAACAACACATACATTAATCAAACATTAAAATAAAGAGTTCAAATTAGTGATCACATCCCGATCACATAGGATAGAAATAGAAGTTCAACAGTTCAACAACTTTTACATGAAAAACCCCTTCATGGAAAATAAGATGGGATGAAATCCTTATGGAATACCTGCAACACAAATAAACTAATGTCATTTGTTGAACAATCACCCACTCACAGTCTGTACCTAACAATTTTACCTTGAATACATTGGGGAGTGTGATGTTGAGTATATGTGTTTTACGTGAGGGGGAGAAAACAACAACCTAAAAATTACAAAAAAAAAACATGATTAGATGGCAATATTAATAATAGGTTCAAGTTGTTGCATTTTTAATACATCATACCTGATGAAGTATCAGAACAGAACCAACAACTATGTCATCTCCGAACTCACTCTCAGTAAACACCTTATGATGAATTGCACCACCTATTGTTCCCGTTGGATCCTATCAATTTTATCTTAATTAGTAAGATAAGACACATACTAATCATGCTAGAAAATATACAAAACGTATATGCTAACCTTCAAAGTCACCGTAGCGTCAGCAAATTCATTTCGTGTGATGGTCTTGACAACACCAACGGCAACATTAATCCTATCAAATCCATTAGGAAATCCGCCCGTGATAGTAATGAAAGTGGTAGCAGCAATCATACCATCGCCACTGAGCAGTTCAAGTGCGGAGAGCCAAGGCTGCGTTCGAAATCTTTATCCTCCTTGGGATCTTCAATCGCTCTCCTCACATACTCTTGGGTCGGAATCACGGGTTCTGAGAGGATCCCCCTCTCGACGATCGAGGTTTCTCGGCGCAAAGCCAACTGCACGTCACTTGGTGGACCGGGTATCGACGCTCTCCTTCGCGTTGAGACGAGATTTATTTGAGAGAGGTGAGATGGTTGAGGGTTAGATGTTTGGCCTTTTTCAAAATGAGGACGGAGATTAGAAGAATTGTTGAGGCTACGATCCATATTTTAGAGAGGAGAGAGGGTTGAGAGTTAGATGTTTGTAATGAAACTACTCCTTCCTTTTAAAGGGAATTCAAATTTGATAAATCCGGCATTAGCGGTGCCGGATTTGTAAGTTAAGATAAATCCGGCTTTGACAGTGCCGGATTTGTCGATGAAGATAAGATCGGCATTGGCGGTGCGGATTTGAACGTATATTATAAATGTTCAACCTATCTTCAATTAATGTACTTTTTCTTCATTGCGGTTTTTGTCATATATGTGCGGGTGCACACGGTACCAACACACGAGTTGTAACATTACTATTTTTAACATGGAAAATAAGGACAAATGGGGCGATCGCCCCTTCCACATCCGCGCGTTCGCGCAAAGTTCTTGGAATTTTGGGAGCGATCGCTCCAATAAGAGGGCGACCGCTCCAAAGCCAAGCGAGCCAATAAGCTTTTTATACTCCCTCAGTCCCAAAATGTTTGTCCCATTTTTTATTTTCAATTAACCCGTTATTGTATAAAACTCTTGTAATACTCCCTCAGTCCCAAAATGTTTGTCCAATTTTTGACTTTTTTGTTGAACCTGTTATTGTATAAAATGAAATTTCCATATATATTGTGTTTATCAACATTTTCATAAATTATTTTCCCATAATTAATATTTAATAATTACTTTCATAAATTGTAATTGTTAATTTTTAAAAATTACATATTTCCATCTACTGGATATACTAATTGGCATAAATTGTATGCCATTTATAGTGGGTTTTTTTTTTCAGATACCATAAATAATTCTGAATATTGGAACTCCTAACATTCCTAAATTACTACTCCTACATAAAATCAAGTTTGTTACAAACCAAACTTCAGCCATACCACCAGGCACAATACAAGAAGGGAAGAAATAAAATCGATTTAGCGAGTCAAACAAAGAGAAAATTAACAACAAGTTTGTTACAAACCAAAAATAAAGATGTCTTTGGGACACACCCCAACATAAAACCAAGTTTGCATGCCAACAAAGGCATGACGAATTAAAATACAAACCAAATATGAAATATTGTTTATGAGGATCCCCTCATCAAATTAAGCCACAAACCAAAGCTGAAATTAACTAAGAGTTTTAAAATTCAACAAAAAACATTAATCTTGAAATGTCCACCATAGCTTGACCCATCTCGGTGGTGGTGGTGGCATCCGTCGAAGGATATTCGGAGCAACCGAGTCTGCTCCTCCTGTACACGATCATGTTGTGCCATCCAAGCATTTTGTTGTGCCCTCCAAGCACGATTAGTCTCAATCTCCGCATCCACGCGGACGGATAAATGTCCAAAATCTTGCCTCGTATCTCTAATTTGACTCTCCACGTAGCCAGCTTGACTGCTCGACGGATAATAAGCGGCCTCGGCCAGGATGCTCGCCACTCCTCCTCCTCCTCCTCCTCCTCCTCCTCCTCATCATCATCATCATCATCATCATCATCATCTCCACCGTGAGGTCTCCTAGATGACCCCTCACCCCTCTTTACATTCTGACATTTAGTGGTGAGGGTGAATAAGTTAATCTTTGGACCTCCTTTAATGTCCTTGTTCGCTAGCTTTGAGGTTAAATCTCGATTTTGTTACCGGGGATGTGATCAACAATGGAAAATTATAGTTCGTATTGGCCATACCCTTAGCCGGTGTTCCATATCTCCTTGCGATTATTTTTCCAAAATCAATTTTTTCGTTGAACCATCATGTGCATTAGAAATGCACGTCTCCAATTAACCTCATTAAAATGAGAAGAGGGGAGGATCCTCTCATAAATAAATCTATGAAGATACTTCATCCAAGTATCCATGTCTCGAGCCTTAACAACTACCCCCTTCTTCACATTCCTAGGGTCGATTATCCCAAAAGTCGGAGCTAGCAAATGCAAATTTTCCCTAACATTTTTCCTATCCTCTCCATCTCTTTGGTGTACTCACACCCATCCTCCTCAATGTTAGTGGCTAACCCGTAATGTTGATTAATGGCATTCCTATCATAATTAACCGGAAGCCCCGCACAAAAGACTCTCCGTATACCCCGTTCAAAAACATTAGCATAAAATTCTTTGACTAAAAGTGAACATCCATAGTTTGGGGGCTTACTCCCCAACTTTCCCCAATTGTAAAGGGTAACAAAACCATCTAAATACAAGCCATTAAAATCAAATTCCCTCTCCGGGTTGAATGGCTTGTTTTCATATAACTCAAAGAATTGTTGAGCTTGAATCCCAATAAATTTAGCAGCATCATACGGGGGACCGGTAGGGGTTGGAGTGTTGGTGGTAGTGGTTCGTGGTTTTTTAGGAGGCATTGTCAATCAAAACTCAAAGATAAAAAATTGGAAGCTTACTTTTTAATTGGTCGGAAGTTCGCCGGAAAGTCGCCGGAATTTCGCCAGGAGTCTTTGTCTTGAAAAACAAACGTATGACAATCTTCAAAATCCACCTCAAACCTTGAATGTGTGCTTCAAAATGGATGATTGATTGATTTTGGGGTTGAAGAAAATTGGATTTGGGGTTGAAGAAGCTTGAATTTGGGGTTTGAAATTTGAAATTTTAGAGAGAGAGAGAAAAGGAGGCGTTGGTGGTGGTAGGGTTATTTGATTGGGAGAGGGGAAGGTTTTTGGGATAAACCGTGCTTTGGGAAATCCGCGTAGAGGGCGATCGCGCTGGGGTTTAGTGAGCGATCGCGCCTTTTCTCTGTAAAAAGAGGGCGATCGCTCGTTTATTGGGGTGATCGATCGTTAATTAAAAATAAATTTATAATAAAAGAATCAGAATTAGAATTTCCGGAGTACGTTGGGCGATCGCCCTCTATAAGGAGCGACCTCCCTCTTGTCCGTCCCTCTTTTGTCAAATTTCAATCGGTTTTTAACGTTTTCGTTAGTTTTTAGAATTTCCATCGGTTTTTAACGTTTCGGTTAGTTTCTCGAAGTCCGGTTAGTTTTTAAGAATTTCCGATCGGTTTTAACGTTTTCGGTTAGTTTTTCGGAAAAATCAGTCCATGGCAAGCTTTCATGAAATTAAAATTAACAATAATAAAAGAATAAGCTTTATAGAAAATTGACCACATCCAGGTCACGTAGGATACCGATCGAGGATAATTGGACGGGGTAAATTCATTAGGGGGATGGCGAATCCTACTCCCTCTCCTCGGCATACGACGACCACTGATATAGATTGTTGAGATGAGGATGAGGATGATCCGTCGGGACTTTAAAGCGCACACTAGGCAAATGGAAACTAGGCCTAAATCCGGAATCCCGAATGTACGCTCGGGCGTCGATTATAATTGCTAGAAGAAGGGAAGGAGCTCACGAGGCGGTTGCGTGAAATCAAGCGATTCATCAATTCGGTAAAAGAATTACCGGTCTGTGCAGGTGAACTCTGTCGGCGAACTCAGGCCGATGCATATCACCGTATTGATCCCGCATCTCGGGCTCATCTCCTGCATTGTTGGTATCCGCCACGCCTACGAACCCGATTCTCCCTCTGTGGCTCCTCTTGAGTATGATCAACCGTTGGGGGGGAGCTTGGGCTTGCGATGCGTTCTTTGCTCCCTAATATGTGTCGGTGTGTTAGTGACACATTGTTGAGTGTAATTCACCATGTCTTCCAAGGATGTGGCATTACATTTGTATAAGTACATCCCTTGGAGACTTTGAATCTGTTCAAAACAATGAACTAAAATTAATTAATACGGAAAAATGGTATTGTTTTTTGTAAAATCATTGTATGTAATATATAACTTACCACACCCTCATAATTAATGAACGTGGCACGAACCCTAGTCCCTCCACATTAGACGAATTGTGGATGAGCGATCGAGTAATACGCCTATACCATGTCAAATAGGGGTGATGGTAACTCATATCCACTTCACCAAACTCCCCATCAACGACATTAAACTCCGTTCATTCCACCTTGCTATGTCTTTGATCATGTTGTTGCATCCAGTTAACGCCCGACCGACCTTGCCGACTAATCCGATGCAAGTCCAAACCGGTGTCGCGGTCATCGAGCACACCTTGAACCATCCCAAATTGTCGCATTACGCGATGCGGAAAGTGCCATTCAACCCTCTCAAAGCGGATGAGGGCACCTTCGCCCTCCATATAGCTTGGCCCGAAGGCGAAATTCGGAGCGGCACACCGTTGTATGGTGCCACACAACCTGATCATTCTCTAAATATGACAAGCGGGTCTCGATAGCCTTGCGGGTTATGGGCGATCCACGAAGTATACGACAATGGACCCTTCCACCTACATATGAAACAATTGACATAAAAAATAATGAGTAAAAAGCGATATATTACAAAAGCGGATCGTTTACAAAATGAAGTAATTGAAATATACACGTAACCCGGCTGGTTGCAATCCGGTAAGTGTTATTTCTTCATGTCTCCTAGGTTGTGTACACAACAACCTCTCCCATGCCCAAAGCTATAAAAAAATTATCATTACGTACAAACGGGTTAAGTCCACTAGCATAATGTAATCATATATAATAGACATGTCTGACAATGGTTAGAAGCCACCACACCGCTTTCGAATCGTGTTGAGATGCTACACACATCTCCCTATACAAGAAGGCCAACGCTCCACTACCCCAACCGTACTGGACCAATATTATTTATATCCCTAAGAAGTGCGAGGTACATCAACTTCACTAGGTTATCGGACGAGACGGGCATAATGTATGACCCCAATAATAAGAAAATGTATGCTCGAGTATATGTCTCAATCATATGCTCGGACGCATTATTGGGAAAGTTTGTTCAAAATGAGGGAAGTGTCCTAGAACCCATCTCATTGATATCATTCCACCTCTTTTGATGTCTGCGGTTGAGGTGCAACCCCAAATAACTCCTCAACAATCTCGGCCCATGCCAAAGCACTCCTACTAGTTTCGAACTAGTCACCGCCATTCCGTCTACGGGAAGACCACACAACATGCCAATATCCTCTAAGGTGATGGTCATCTCCCTACAGGTAAGTGAAAAGTGTGGGTCTGCGGACGCCATCTTTCAATCAAAGCCTCAATCAAATGCCAATCATATTGTATATGACCTAATAAATACACTCCATAAAATCCGGTATTTATAAGCTTCTCTTCTATCCTCCAATCAACTCTAGGTGGAAGTCTTGGACCACGCCTAGGTCTTAAATTGGGTAACTCTTGTCCCTCCCAAATATATTTAGATCTATGTGTATCACGAGAAGTCAATACATGAGGATCGATTGGCCCGGGATCAATAAATTGTTGTTGTACATGTTCATTCATGCGAAATAAAAAAATTTAATAGTAATTAAATTTAAATGGGACTTAATGTTTAATTCATTGACAATCAAAAATTAAGTACATAAATCATTTTAACAACAAAATATAAAAAATGCACAAATAAAAATTCTTAAAAAAATTTATATAGCTAAAATTAACAACTCAAAACAAATTAAAATAAGAAATATAACTAACCATTTTTAAGTACCAAGCTAACACTTTCTCTCACAACTCTTTAAACTTCTTCTCTTCTCCTTAATTCTTTCTTTCTCTATCTCACTCTCTGCACTCCCTCCTTCTTCTTCCTTTCTTCCATGAACAATCAGAGTTAAGCTAGGGGAGGAATTCAAAATTTGAATCCGGAAATGGCAGCCCCGGATTCAAATTAAAGCAAATCCGGAATTGACAGTGCCGGATTTTGAAGATACGCGTCTAAGGAGCGATCGCCCCTTAAGTAGAGCGATCGCCCTCTCCTATTTTCAGAATATATTTTTTTATTTGCTTTATTTCTTTTTTGGAAAAAAATAAAAAATAAAAATAGAATCCGGAATTGGTACCTCCGGAGTACACATGAGCGATCGCTCTATTTTAGGGCGCGATCGCCCCCTATTTACGGAATTATTATTTTCGAAAATTCAATTTTGGAAAACAAAAAAAAAAAATCAAATCCGGAATTGGTAATTCCGGATTTCATAATCCGGAATTACCAATTTCGGATTTCAAGTCAAAAGTGCTACTTTGGTACTTAAGTTTTTGAAAATGTTATTTTGATATATAAAATTTTAAAAAGCTATATTTTAAAAAAAAATCTCATTCTCTCTTCTATTTTACTTTTATACTCACAACACCAATCAACTTTGCTATTTCCTTCACTCATTATCTCTCATATTTTACTTTTATACTCATAACACTTTCTCTATTACCCACTTTCCTTAATTTTCGCGTTGAACAGTAAACGGGTATATATGTATATTATTATGGGACGGAGGGAGTATTTGATATAGGAATACTCCCTCCGTCTGATGAAGGCCAAAATGGGCTTAGGCCCGTGGATTTTTTTTCGGCCCGTGGTCCGTGGCCCGTTTTATCCGTGGCCCGTGGACAAGCCCGTAGACCGGCCCGTGTAATATTCGGTACAGGCCCGGTTTGAATATCATGGTGACGGGCGGGCCAAGCCCGCGGGCTTCCAAAGCTCGTTTGCCCAATTTTCGTTTGGCCCATTTTTTTTTTTTTTATAATTTATATTTAATATTTGGATAAATAACACCAATTAACTTGTGTCCAAGTAGTAAGTTGCTTTCCCTTGTACCATTTCACCGGGTTTCGATTCCCCCCAACCCCATTTCATCTTTTCTTTAAAAAAAAAAAAAAAAGGATAAAATCCGTTTGGCCCGTGGATCCTTGGATCCGGGCCAAACGGGCGGGCCTCACCATCGGATCTGTGAACGGGCCGGGCCGGGCTTTAGCCCGTTAACACACACGGACTAGCCGGGCTAAGCCCGTTTCACCGTTTGGCCTTGAACTGTCGGGCCGGGTAACCCCATTTCATCTTTTCTTTAAAAAAAAAAAAAAAAGGATAAAATCCGTTTGGCCCGTGGATCCTTGGATCCGGGCCAAACGGGCGGGCCTCACATCGGATCTATGCACGGGCCGGGCTTTAGCCCGTTAACACACACGGACGAGTCGGGCTAAGCCCGTTTCACCGTTTGGCCTTGAACTGGCGGGCCGGGCCGGGCAGCCCGTTTGGGCAGCATCACCTCCGTCCCGCTATAAATGAGACAGTTACTGTTTACGCGTGGATTAAGAAAAAAATAATGATATAAATGTTGTGAGTATAAAAGTAAAATAGGAGAGAGAATGAGTGGAGGGAATAGTAAATTATAATGGTGTTGTGAGTATTAAAATAATGTAGAAGAGAGAATGAGTGGAGGGAATAGTAAAGATTTTTTGCCATTTTAGGAAGTGTGTGATTTATAGCGGAACGTCCAATAAAAAAAGTGTGTGATTTATAGCGGGACAGAGGGGGAGTATATTAGTAATTTTAATATATTTTTGTCATGAAATCAAGACAAGTAAACCAATTTAACTACTTCTTTAACGCGTGTAAAATTATTTTTTTTGCTTATAGGGATATATTATAATATTAATAATTTTAACATATTTGTATCATGAAATCAAGACAACTAAACCAATTTAATTATATTTTTAATATGTGTAAAACTATTGTTTTTTTCTTATAATTGAGGCCGAAAAAATAATTATTTAGCGTCTTTTTCAGAATTAAAATTGTGTTCGAAACATAAATAAAAAACGCTAATTACCTACCTTAACATGAAAAAGGAGTGGAGTGATAGACAAGCCGACAAGGTAGGGAGCATAAGAAATGTGTCTGGCTTATGGTGTTCCCTGTGCACACTTACGTCCATGCTGACGCATCTAATTCCCCCAAACTGGCCATTAATCTTGCATCAAAACATCCTTACGCCCGTGATTCCTTGAAAAAAAAGTAAAAAAGAATCGTTCATTCCATTCTTCTATTTTTTCACACTTTACCAAAAATTCAGGTTCTTAATTACCAAATTTCTAGATTCTTTTTTATTTGTCTTTTTTTGCCAACATAGATATCTATAGTATAAATTAGATCCCCACTATGAACAGTTGAATGAACAGTTTTATGCGACGAATTTTCCATTTTGTCTTCATACATTTGTCCCTTTTTCATTTTGTCCTAAAAAAAAAAAAACTCGTGTCCTTGAACACAGGCATGTACTAGTCAAATTAAATTTTGATATCTTTAAACACTATCCATTAAATATCAAATTAAAATCATGATAGGTATCGAAATTAAATTTTGATATTTGCGTAAAAGGTACTAACATTTCTAGTATCATATTAATGATTCAAATTTTTATTATCATATCGTTAAATTTATTTCACATTTAAAATATTTTTACTGATTAAATATTTTTAATAATTAATAAAAAGAGAATAAAAAAGTGACGAGAGTCAAAAAGTGAGCTTTAAAAAAATAAGAAGTTGAAAAGTGATCATAAAAGAAAAAAAAAAGGGTAAAAAAAGGATCTTGTATATTTGTTTATTTATGAAAAGGAAATATTTTGATTCCTTTTATTTAACCATTGAAAATGATAACTTCTTTATTCCATAATTGGAGGGTCAAGTTACTGCTCCCTTACATTTCTTTATTTTTATAAACAAATGAAACTTTAAAATATTTGACATCATATTAAGAATATCTTATATTAGAAATTTTCCAAAGATATTATTTAATATTTTTATTATGCTATAAATACCAATAAATATTGTTAATTGTAAACATTTTAGGGTTCAACTTTATTAATATGAGTCCATTTTGGGGGAAACTTGTTTCTCCATAAGTTATAAAAAGTCCACTTTGTAATTTTGAGTTTCGAGCGTAAAACATTGAGTTTCGAGCTTAAAACACTGAGTTTAGGCGTTAAAATACCTAGAAGTTAAAACATCGAGTTTAGGCGTTAAAACACCGAGTTAAGGTTAGCAACTAAAACATCGAGTTTATGTCTTAAAACATCGAGTTTTTGTCTTAAAACATCGAGTTTATGTCTTAAAACACTGAGTTTTTGCCTTGAATTTTTTAAAAACAAGACTTTTTATATGTTTGGGGGAAACAGAGTTCCCCCAAAATTTTCTGTATTACTATATAATAAAAATATTCATTAATAATTTACTATACAAGTTTGGTAATTTGTTCATATAATTCCTTGTTTAAATTTTATTCCTTCACAACTTCGTTTAATATGTTGGTTTCTTCTTCTTTCCTTTAATAAAGACAAAAAAAAAAAAAAAAAAAGGTTATTAATGAGAAGATAATTTCACTATTATATAGTTTCTTGTATATACTATTATTTATTTTAGCATATGATTAGAAAAATAAATTGAAGATAAAAAAAAGATTGAAATGAATTGGTGATTAGCTAGATGATTAAAAAAATCAAAATTAATGAAAATTATGTTATTGATAAATTTATGAAAGTTTCTGACCTAAAAGGATGATTGAACAAGAAGGTAAGCATAATTAAGAGGACAATTGTTTCAATTAATTCCCTAAAATTAAGAATTTGCAGTGAATAAGTACTCCCTCAGTCCAAAAATACTCGTAGTCTAAAAAAAATAATAAGAAATGTATTTAATAAATAGCTAATAAAATAAATTATTCTTGAAATATTTTTAATACGTAGAAAATTAAATTTTTATACAATGACAACTATCTAATACTTCCACCGTCCCACTTTACATGTCCTACTTTTCCTTTTGATTCGTCTCAGACTCAGACTAAGAGTCTCATAATCATTCCATAATAAATGACAAATTTTGAACATTGTTTCAGACATTTATATCCTTATAATATAAATATATTTAAAAAAAATTATTCATTATGCTCTTATAATGTTAATATCTTTACCAAAAAACAATCAAAAATAGGTTTTATCATAAATCTTCTACCCACTTATAATTCTTTATTCATTTTTTAAAAAAAAAATTAAAATATGTGAAATACTACCCTAATACTTTTGAAGTGGGACGGAGGAAGTAATAAATAATCTATATTATAAATGGAACCCCCTTTTGAACAGTGGAATGAACAGTTTTATGCGGGGAAATTCCCATTTTGCCCTCATATATTTGTTCCTTTCCCATTTTGCCCTAAAAAAATTAATTTAAAAAAAAAATTAAAAAAAAAATTAACAAAAAAATTACGTGACCTTGAACACGGGCATGTGCTAGTGGTAGTATAGATAATATGTGTCAAAGTCGCATGAAAACAAAACTGTAAATATTTTGGGTAAAATAATACTCCCTCCATTCTACTCGAAGTATCCCAATTTTTTTTTTTTTGTCCCATTTAAAATGTCACAACTCAAAAAAGGATATTTTTTTATTTGTGGGATCCACTTGTCATACTCACAATAAATATCCACTAACTATTTCCTACCCCACTTTCTCTTTTCTATATCACTATTCATACTCACAACATTTATTTCATTATACACTTTTTCAATCCCATTATCTATATTTTGCATTATATATATTCATTCCTTAATTTTCGTGCATAAATAATTTTGGGACACTTCGAAAGAAACGGAGGGAGTACTTTGAAGTGGGACGGGAAGTAATAAATAATTTATAGTATAAATGAGAACTTGTCCTTACTACAGTACAATGAACAGTATCGACTGTCAAATTTTTCATTTATCCTCACTAAATTATGTCTTTCCCATTTTATCCTTAAAAAAATTAAATTAAATAAAAAAAAACCTATTTTTGAACACGGGCTTTTACTACCGGTAGTATATTTGGAAGTATTTATTGATCATAATTGAAGACATACTTGGATCATGGGCGGCGTTGAAACAGCGGACAAGTGTAATGATAATGTGGGGTTACTAATGACATGTTGATGAGGAGGATGATGATGGTGATGAATGGATGGGTCATGGATCATGAGTCATGACATAGTCAGATCAGGTGGGCAGCTTCCTAGAAACCGCCCTCATGAATTTGTCCAACAAAACATATGTGCATGCCTCTTTCCTGTTTCTAGGTAAACAATCATACTGATTCAGAAAGTAGAGAGGGAAATGGGAATAGGAAATTCATCTTATTAATTACTTTCTCTTTTTTTTTTTTTTTTTTTATATGTAGATATTCCGGCAGAGGTAAATTACGAATTCGAACTTCCCACATTGAAGTTGCAAGCCCAACAATACTCCTTCCTTTACCACTTGGCTATGGAATTTTTTCTCAAATAATCACTTTTTACTTTTTTATTTACAAAATGACACACTGTTCAAACCATTGCCCAAAATGTCCATTTTTTTGAAACTCGCTACACCGTGTAGTGAGTTTGACTAGGGTTGATCAATACTCGCTACACCGTGTAGCGAGTATAGGGTAATTATGTTTGACCGTTGGAAAATTAATTAGGACATTTAATTAACCTAAACTCGCTACACCGTGTAGCGAGTTTTGACCAACCATGGTCAAACTCGCTACACGGTGTAGCGAGTTATTTAAAGCCCTTTCACTTCCCCTACCAGTTTACATCTTCAAATACAAAGGAAAGAAAAATAAAAGTAACGCCATAATCAAGCAAGCAGTGCCGCCGAGGTCTTCAAATTCAAAGGAAACAAAAAAAAAAAATTAACGCCATAGAGAGCAGTCAGCCGCCGAGGAGGAGGAGAAAGGGAGAAGAAGAGAAGAACACCCAACCAATCAAGGATTTTGCCAAGTAAATTCAATCTTTTTTTAAATTGTAAGTTTAAATTCTTTAAATTTCTGTATTGTATTAAATTTTAACTTTGATTTTAACACTTATTACTTACAATTTAGGATTTTTGTTTTTTATTTTTCTATGATGTTCTAATTGCATTTTGATGACATTCTAAACCCTTGAATATGTTGAATTATGACTGTTAAAATTATTTATTTACTTACATTTTGATGAATTATGACTTTTAAAATGTTGGAAATGGTGGGAATATGTTGAATTTTACTGGTGTAGCGAGTTTAAAACAGAGATTATCCCCCACTAATTACCTTCGTTTCAACATTTCTTATTTTATTTTTTTTTTCGTTCGCGAAGGTATTTTGAGCAATAAATATAGCTTAATTCATGTATCATAATGAATATCTAAAAATTGTTACTTGAAGTACATATAATGGTGTAACAATAACAACTTTTAAATTTTAATTTGGACAATTAAATCAACTTCAAATTGATGCTCAAATTAGCTTCGTAATAACATCAAAAAAAAAATTCGTTCGCGAAGGTATTTTGAGCAATAAATATAGCTTAATTCATGTATCATAATGAATATCTAAAAATTGTTACTTGAAGTACATATAATGGTGTGACAATAACAACTTTTAAATTTTAATTTGGACAATTAAATCAGCTTCAAATAGTCAAAATAGCTTCGTAATAACATCAAAAAAAAAAATTCGTTCGCGAAGGTATTTTGAGCAATAATTATAGGTTAATTTAGGTATCATAATGAATATCTAAAAATTGTTCCTTGTAGTACATATAATGGTGTAACAATAACAACTTTTAACTTTTAATTTGGATAATTAAATCAGTTTCAAATTGTTGCTCAAAATAGCTTCGTACTAGCATAAAAATTTTTTTTTACATGTGTTAAAAGAATAATGACATGTGGCCGAATTATTTTTTTTAAATATTTTTTTTACATGTTTTAAAACAAATAATGACATGTTGCTGAATTAAGTTTTTCTCTCAAATTTTTTTTTGGATGTGTTAAAAAAATATGTCATGAATAATTGCAACAAAATCAAACACAAACTGTACAAAATAATTTTAAAAAAAAACTAAAATAACATCACAAAAAATAAATATTGTCAAGTTAGTGGCCACATCCCGGCCACATAGGAAATCGTACATTAAATCCAAAAAATTCAGTGACCACACCCCAATCACATAGAAAATTTTACATAAATTTCGGTACATATTAAATTCGACAGAAATTCAAATATTACATATCCAACAAATTAACTTAACAATCCTTAGGGAAGACCTTAGAAACATTGGAAGTAACAATGTTAAGTAGTTTTTTTTGTGCGTGAGGGGGCCCAAACAACAGCCTAATAGATCAACAAAACAAAACATTTAGAACAAAATGTTAAGGAATATAACCTTAGGAAGTGTAATGTTAAGAAAAATATTTCATACCTGAGTAAGTATAAGAACAACACCAACCTGAGTAAGTATAAGAACAGCACCAACACCTATGTCACTTCCGCCCTCACTTTCTTTCAGCACTTTGTCAGCAATGTAAGCATCAATTGTGTCAGTAGGATCCTTCAAAATCAGATGCATAGAGCCATGACCAGATGATGTGCACTCCTTCACAACAACAACAACCTAATAGAACAAAAATATAACAATCAATTATTTATAAATTTCAACCTTAACTATAATTAATGTAAAATATTATACCTGTTTCACCCTCTCATATTTTTGGCATTTCTCCTTGATCATTCTCAACGGATAATAAGTACCCTCTGCAGTGAGATAGTCCATTGCAGAAAGCCAAGCTTTGCCCTGGAAATCTTTATCCTCCACCGGCTCTTCAAGCTTTCTACGTATGGCCTCTTGGGTCGACTGAGGGGGGGTCCCTGAGAGACATGAGCTTTTTCGGTGTGATGTCGACGCATGGCAGACTGTGCGTCACCAGCGGGACCAGGTATGATATGAGGCGGCAGTGGATCCATTTTGATAGTTATGAATCTTGGATTGAGAGAGATGAATTAGATTTGAGAGAGATAGATGAGAGACAGACTGAGAAAGAAAGAAAGAAAGAAAGAAAGAAAGAAAGAAAGAAAGAAAGAAAAGGGAGAGATGAACTGAAAAAGAAAGAGAAGGGTTTGTTTTGTTGGGACTGAAGGAAGGAGACGGTTTTAAGGGAATTTGAAATTAAATAACTCGCTACACCGTGTAGCGAGTATAATTTGGTTTGACCAAACTCGCTACACCGTGTAGCGAGTTTAGGTTAATTAAATGTCCTAATTAATTTCACAACGGTTAAACTTAATTAGCCTAAACTCGCTACACGGTGTAGCGAGTTTTGACAAACCCTAGTCAAACTCGCTACACGGTGTAGCGAGTTTTAAAAAAATGGACATTCTGTACAATAGTTTGAACAGTAAGTCATTTTGATAAATAAAAAAGTAAAAAGGTATTATTTGAGAAAAAATTCTTGGCGATGCCCAGTTGCTTTCTCGTCTCAAATATTAGTAGTTTTAAAATTTAAAAATTATCTCAAAATATTTACAGTTTTATGTTTTTCTATAAAATTTTGACACATTTTGTTTAAGCTGGTCATACTTATGATTAAACTGTTGTCTATTTTAACTGTGTTTAGATACTTGAAATATTCAAATAATAATTTAATCTATTTTAATTATTTTTCTTAATATATATATAAAGTTTTTAGAAACTTATTTTAATTATTTTTTAATATATTTAAAGTTTTTAGAACTAAAAATATTTTGGAACAAATAAATAGAAATTTACGTGGCCTATCCATTTCAATGACCTAATTATTTTCTTCTCATGATTCCCATTTTAGACTTTACTATAGTGTTCGTGGTCGTACCCTACGCATTATGGTGGAGGTCTGCATTGCACTTGGACATTCCAAATTTAGGTTGTTTGATTATTTATTAGGGCTTATTTTTATTTTTTTCAAATTTTTATCTTTTGACCAACATAAATCACTAATTTATAAAATACTCGGGTCAGAGCATAAGCTAGTGATTTATTAGGGCTTATTTTTATTTTTTTCAAATTTTTATCTTTTGACCAACATAAATCACTAATTTATAAAATACTCGGGTCAGAGCATAAGCTAGTGATGCTTTCGGCTATTGGACTCTCGCCATCTAGGGTGCAGCACTCCACCGCTTCGCCTAGCACGACGCTTGTACTGCTCTCCCACAATCTCGTTTTCACAATTTAGGCTGCTCCCATTTCACTCGCAATCTGTTCGACTATTGTATAAATCGTCTTACCATCGGCGAATGCACAACCAAGACATAAGGGGCAATTAACAACCCCCCCCCCCCCTTATTTCTTAAAATACAAAAAGTTAGCACTAAACAATTTTAAAAATATTGCCTTCTACCATTAAAATTAATTTTTTGCCCCATCCATGCTAGTAAAAAATAGCATTATATTAAATTTTTATCCACCATTAAATTAAATTTAATAATAAATTTTTAGATTTTTTAGGCAAAATAATCTTGCCTTCATTTGGAAAAATTTATGAATTTGTCACAGGGGCGGACACAAGACCAACCAAATGGGTGGCTGTAAACCCCCAAAAATCAATGTCGACATATAAAAAAAAAAAAAAACTACTAAGTGCACCCTCACTTATTAGCTTAGCTCACCTCTTTGGCTAAAAAAAAAAAAAAAAAAGAATCGATATAGATATTCATGTAAAAAGAATTATTTTTTTGAAATTTTTGAGTAATGTAATTTATGAACCCTCCATTTTGATCCGATCCACCCCGTCACTCACCGGTCTTAATCCTCAAATCCTACACATTACACCCTTATTTCTTGTGCCTCTAAAGTCAAGTCTTTTTTATTGATTTGATTCATTGCACTTTCAATAAATGGAATAAGATAATTCATAAAAATGAAAATATATATTTAGAAAAGTTGAAGAATATGCCTTTGACTCAATATTATATGTCCTGTCTTTTCTCAAAGATTACGAATCCAATCTCTTTTTATCAAATGTTGAAAAAAATTGTCAAATACAATTTGGTCTCTAAACTTGACTAATTTACACTACCTACGGGTCATAATAAGATTATGAGTTTGGCTTTTACACAAAAATTAAAAAAAAAAAAAAATTGTAAGTATGAAAAAAAGAAAGTTAACAGAGATAAGTTGATTATTATAGTGAAGGTAACAAGTAAAATTTATTGTTATTTTTAAAAAATAAAGCAGCTAAAATCCTTATTAGAAAAAATATTTAAAAAAAAAACGTAACAGCTTCACTCTAATTCAATCTAGACCAAGGGAGTATTAGTTTATTTATATTTATATTTTCATAAACAAATTTGTAAAGTTTAACAAGTTGAGTAGAGATGACCGTGGTTTGAAGTCGAACCGAGCTAAATCATGTGGTTTGGTTCAATTTTTAGATATAAGTGGTTTAGTTCGATTTGAGAAATTAACAGATCATGTGGTTCAGCTCAACTTGTGGTTTGGCACTCCCAAACCGAACCGAGTCGTTTAAGACCGAACCGCGATTTGAAATCGTGAAAACAAGCCATTAAATCGAAACGTGAAATCAAGCCATAAACCAAACTATGAAACCGCAATCCTGATCGTCCCTTCAAGTTTTAGTTAATCTCAATTAGAAAATTGTAACTTTTAAATATTTTATACTCCCTCCGTCCCATAGAACATTACACGTTTACTATTGAGAACGAAAAATAAGGAATAATGTTATTAAAGTAGGTGTTGTGAGTGGAGGAGAGAGAATGAGTGGAGAGAATAGTAAATTATAATGGTGTTGTGAGTATTAAAATAATGTAGGAGAGAGAATGAGTGGAGAGAATAGTGATTTAAGGTTTCCTTTTTAGGAAAGTGGGACTTTAAAGAGGGACGCCCAAAATAGCAAAAGGGGGTAATGTTCTATGGGACGGAGGGAGTATTCATTATTCATAAAATGGTTAACAAATACTCCCTCCGTCCCACAATAATATGTAAACTTTCTATTTTGGGCGTCCCACAATAATATTTAACTTTCCCTAAATGGAAAGGAATCTTTACTATTCCCTCCACTCATTCTCTCTCCTACATTATTTTAATACTCACATCACCATTATAATTTACTATTCTCTCAACTCATTCTCTCTCCTATTTTATTTTCACACTCACAACACTTTCAATATAATATTTCCTCCTTAATCCCCGTGCAAAACTCAAAAGTCCATAAATCTATGGGACGGAGGGAGTAAAGATTATTGATTTGAAATGCCGTTTGAATCATGATCTGAATCGTAAAATCAAATCACAAATAAAATCGCAGTTTAGATCAAACTAAATCGAATCATAGCTAGCAGTTTGAGCTAAATCGAACTATTTCCACCCATATAAAGTTGTGAGAAAATAATGATGTGAAAAGAGGGTGAGGGACATCACGTGGGGCGTGACCTACACCTACCGGTACCCGAAAAGATTGGGCATATCATACGACCCATGACCATGACCCGCAATCAAAATTTCTCTCCTTACTTTCCCTTCACGTTTCTAGGACCCCTTCAACCTAATCCCATCCCTTGCTGTTTGCCATGTAATAACATCACTACAGACACTTACACGTGACACAACACCCCTTTTCCTTTACCAATCATTCATTAATATTATTATTACTTCCATCATCCCTTTCTCCTCCCTTTATTTTCTTTTCCACAATTTGCTCCCCATCCTAACCACACGGTTCACACCGGAACGCTTCAGCAAATAAAAATCAAATAATAAAATAAAAAATATGTTATATTTCCTCCATTTCAAAATATTTGTCCAATTTAACTTTTTTATTGAACTTTTACCACAAATATATAACAATTAATTATGTTCATGAAATTTAAAAAATTCTTATTGATTCACCATTAATAATATTATCAACAACAACTTTTAGAATTTCATAAACATGATTAATCTCTCATAAATTTGTGATCAAAATTCAATAAAAAAGTCAAATGAGACAAATATTTTTAGAAAAAGTAAGATGTAAAAAATGCATAACATAATGTAATAAAAAAGTTTTCACATTGTATAATGGGACTTTTATATAACATGGCAGCATGTTTAGTTTTTACATTACATTTTAATATAAAAAATGTATTTTTATATTTATTTAAAAATTTTGACATTCCTAGAACGTTCTGTATAACGGTTCTATGTCTAACCACACCTCCCTTGTTTCCTGCTGGGCCCGGCTGCTGCTGGACTACTCCAACAAAATATGTCCATGTACACTACTATTGTCCAGATTACTGGTACTCCGAGCCCGTGCGGATCGCACGGGTCAGTACCCCCACTTATATCTCCACCCCCATCAAATACTCTTTTTCTCATTATTTTAAGCACTCCATTACTCACCATTAACTACCTTTCACATTCTTTCCCGAGACATTTATTTGTCAAAGCAATGAGTAATTGGTTTATGTACATAAACTTGCATTTAGTAATATTGCAAAATGTGATAAATAATCTTAAATACCACTATAATGGATTCAATCCCAGTTATTTGATTTTCAACTTACTGTCAAAGCTTTTGTCAAGACTGACAGATTGTTGGAAGAGTTGATAGAAGTGTGGCCTCCAGTAGAGAACGCCTTCAAAGTAGTCATAGTTGCCAATCTGCAATGGGAATGGAATCAACATTAGTCGTAATGCATGAAGAATTAGTCAAAAGACTCCAGATACCACACTAAACTATAGCAAAGCCAAAAATTAGAGAGCACTAATTAACAATACCCAAAACTCGATAAAACTTTAAAAAAAGTCATAAACAGAGAAGCCGTCAAAAGCAATAAGAAAATATATGATGAAATCTTTAGAAAATAACTCAGTCTTTATATCTCAAATAAATCAAGGTCTGTATGCAATATTAAAATAAAAAAATCAAACATGGCAATAGAACGAAGAGTTATCAAGCTTTTTAACAACTGGAGCCTAGTTCCATCTACCAAAAAGTACAAAATGATCAAATTTGCAGCAAAAAAAAAAAGAAAGAAAGAAAGAAGAAGCACTGCTAATTAGGAATAAAACTAACCAAAGAGCGAGTAAGAGCAAGTCTTAAGAGCGAGTATTATGTCTGCCGTTAAGAAGTTTTCCCTTGTCAATAGGCACCCAAGCAGGACTGTAGGAATTAGACTGAGCCAAATAAATAACACTATATACTAAATCAATGTTGAGACCTCAGTATCTGTGTTGCTTATTGACCCTGTGTTGCAGATTCGAAACTGATACCAAACTCTCAAGTTGCTATGAAGAACAGAGAGATCCTCAACTCCCTTTCTTTTGAACTCTTCTGCTCACTCAATGAATCCAGGTACATGTTTCCAGCATTTCACGTTCTAGGAGGTGCTATTGGGGGTCGACTAATTGCAGCAAGCTTGGTCCAGGTAACTTATTTCACTGGCTATTTAATAACATTATCATTATTTAATAGCCTTACGGGCCAGGAAGTAGCTTAGTGGTCCGAAAAATATGAGGAATCTGGCCAAATACAATACTCATGGTTAAAAACAATAAAATAAACTCCCTCCGTCCCATAAAAGATGTTCCCATTTTCTATTTTTGTTTGTCCCAAAAAGAAAGTCTCATTCCCAAACTTGAGTAGTTAAAATAAGTAAACTTCCTAAACCTTACCCAAGTGTTTGAATAGTCCTTTGCTACATCCACAACTCTTACTTCCAGCAAGATAATTATTACGGGATATTTTATGAAGGATAATGTTGGAAAAATAATCATATAGGGACATATTATGGGACGGATGGAGTATCATGATCTATACTTCCTTTGTGCAGGTTGTTGTGTGCAGTTTTGTATATGGTTCTGGTGGTTCTAAGCTAAAGGAGAAAATAGAGGCGGCCCGAAAGAAGAAAAGAGTTTAGTATCACAGCCGAAAGAGAAGTCAACTATATCATCTAGCAGTGGTCCTACAAAGAAGACGCAAAGGCAGGAGGGTCAATGTTTGTAGAGCTCTTTGTGTTAGGCAAACAGACAAACAGTTAGAGTGCATTAACCAAGTCAACATTCCACATATAAGATCGATTTACTAGCTCATGATCAAGTTGCTTACATAATGAAACCGAATCTACTGTCAATTTAAAATCATAAAGTGAACACAAAGTAAATGAATTTGTAGGATTAGAGCTATAGTTCAATATAACCCTAGAACAGTGATTTGAAAAAAAAACCTTATACTCCTTTCGTCTCTAAAGTGCAGTAAAAAATTATACTACCCCGGACTTAATTAAATCTCCAAAAAATTGATATAATTGATGAACAAATAACGGTTGATGAACAAATCAGAATTCAATTCTAGCACTGGAAATCGCAAGGTGAAAGGTGTACATATAATCCAAATCTTTTGCTTCTAAGTAGAAATTAAAGTAATAAACACAAATATGCTCAGACTAAAGTGTTCCCAAACAAAACCAAATCACCCAATTGAAACAACAAAAGAACATGTTCCCAAACAAAACCAAAGTATCAAATTGAAACGGCGAAATAACATACAACACTAACCTCAAGATGAATCCTACGATTGCGAAAATTTCGTCGAAATTGAGGTTGGAGGAGAAGATGTCGAAATTGAGGTGGGTAGATAAAACTACCTGAGATGAAGAACACACACAATCCGGATAAAATCGTATGAATCGCAGGGATTGAGGGGAAACTGTTGAGAGATTTTGGGTGGAGGAAGAACAGGAATGGAGCCTTTTATAAAATCCGCCATATGAAATAGGAGTTGGGAAAGGATTTGTTCGATTCAATTGGAGAAGAAGAAGAAGGATTCGGAATTGAGGAGAAACTGTTGAGGTTGGAGGAGAAGATGTGATAATTGCGTTGAAAGAACTCGGAGGAGATCGTGGGGGACAAAGTGGTACAGGCCGTTGGATCGGAAAGCTAAGAATTAATTTCAGCCCCTCTTTATATGTAAGTCAATTGGCGGTTACCTGGACCTCTATTGTATTATAGATATCAGATTTTCCTCATTTTTAAATATATTTTTTTTCATCCCATTTATAATTGTGTAAAAGTATTATACAAGAAAATTAACAAAAAATGTATAAAACTAATATTTAGGTGTCGAGAACATAAAAGTGGATAGTAAATGTAAGGAGGTTGAAATTAGTAACTAGAATACTAATTCTAAATACTTTTTCTGTCTCATTTGAAAAGACACTTTTGGTCAATATAAGTTAACTTTGACCCAAACATAAATGCAAATCTAATAAACTTATTGAAATTCTAAATATTGTTATTCATAAACCATTTAATGATTTATCAATAACAATTTGTAGAATTTCAATAAGATAATTAGATTTGCAATTATATTTGGGTCAAAGTTAACTTATATTGATCAAAAGTGCCCTTTCGAACGGAACGGAGTATGACAAGTAAAACTTATTAATTAAAAAACTAGGAAGATATTAATTAAGTTTCTGCAACTTTAAATGAAATACTAATAAAAAATATGTAATTTGAAATGAAACAAATAAAATAAATGATTGTAATTAATTTAATTTAATGTAAATATTCATTAACTAAATCAATTTTAATTGTCTATTCGCAGAGAATATGGTCAATTATAGATCATTGGCAAGTGTAGGAGCAAAATTCATATATAATATTAAAGCAGAAGAAATTTCAAGCTCCACAGCTCACCACGTGTAAATCTCTTATTCGTCTATACTTTGCATTTTGGTCCTTAAATTTCATATATTTTTGCCAATAAATCAGCTTTTTGGTCCATAAATTATAATTATTTGTATTTTAGTCCTTTTAATTCATTTGTGTTTTAGTCCTTTGAAAATTAAATTTCCCAATAAGTTTATTTAAATGAAATAAATCCAATAAGTTTATTTAAATATTTTATATCAAAATTATCGCCTCACTTTTATATTGTTGTATATAAACCTAACATATTGTTTTCGTTTATTTAAATGAAATTAATTATTAATTAAACTCATACATTAAAATAAATACAATAAGTTTATTTAAGTGAAATAAAATTCACAAATAAGTTTATTTAAATGTTTTATATCAAAATTATTGTCTCACTTTTTTATTCTTGTATATAAACCTAACATATTTTTTTCGTTTATTTAAATAAAATTAATTATTAATTAAACATATACATTAAAATAAATCCAATATGTTTTTTTAAATAATTAGCTTTAAATTTCGGCAATTAATAAGATTCATTTAGTCCTTTAAAAAAGATTAATTAGCCTTAATTAGCCTTAAATTTTGATAATAAATCAAGTGTATATATATAGTATGGTTTACTCATTGAATTATTTTCATATATTTTCCTTTTATTATTTTTTTTAATCCTTATATAACTCAAGTATATATATAGTATGTTTTCTTTACAAAAAATAATAGAGTATATGAAAACAAATTGGCTGAACATGACAAAAATATCGTGTATAAACTAAGGAAAGTATTGTAAAATAATTTGAAATTAGAATTCAATTATTAATATTATCAAATTAGATTAGATTTAATTCAAATCTTACATATTTATCAAATGGGTTATATTTAAAAAAAAAAAACCTTTACATTTTGAATTGTTTGACTAAGTCCATGAAATTCAGTTTTTTTTTTTTAAAGAAGTCCATGAAATTCAGTTAGTGGAGTATTAAAATTACAGAAATTGATTTTTTAAAATTTTGAGCAACAGTTCTATGGCAAGTTAAATTCGGGTATCATAAACTAATCTAATCTTAAAATTTAAAAAGTTTTTTAATAAGGCAAAATTTCTAAATGTCATAAAATTACTCATGCAAATCTTCAATGTTTATCCTAATTTAAATATAGTTAAATTTTTTGAATTTCAAAATTATCCTAATTTAAACACATTAATACATTTTGAAGATGTCAATTTAAATTTAAATTGATTATCAAGTATCCTTATAAATTATCCCTACAACTCTTCAAAAAGAAAAAAAAATCTACATCACGTGAATAACCCTATCAGTTTTAATATATTTTTGATTACATAATTCCATCCGGCCTAGCTAAATGTTTTATATCAAAATTATCGTTGAACTTTTTTATTGTTGTACATAAACCTAACATATTGTTTTCGTTTATTTAAATGAAATTAATTATTAATTAAACTTATATTCTTTTTAAAGATTTTTCATTTAATAAATTGATTTTTCATTTAATAAAAGGTTAATGTTTATAAGGTAAATATTTATTCAGTGAATTTTCCCGATTTAAGCTCAATCAACATTTGAATTTTGAAATCAAAGATTTTTCATTTAATAAATTGATTTTTCATTTAATTAAAGGTTAATGTTTATAAGGTAAATAATTATACAATAAATTATTCCAATTTAAGCTCAATCAACATTTGAATTTTGAAATCAAAAATTTTTCATTTAATAAATTGATTTTTCATTTAATAAAAGATTAATGTTTATAAGGTAAATATTTATAAGGTAAATTATCCCGATTTAAGCTCAATCAACATTTGAATTTTGAAACCAAAGATTTTTCAATAGTTGATGTCACTATTATGACATGACATTATGTAATTCTCCCATTGGTCAATTATTTCCTATATAAATCATGTAACAAACTTATTTTGCAACCCTAGCAAGAGATTTAGAGAGAGAAGCGGCATAGAGAGATGAGATTTTGGCAAAGAGAGATTTCGGCAGAGAGAGATTTTCGAGAGGAAGAAAGGAACCAGCCGAGCCTAGGGAGGAAGAAGAAGAAGAACTCTTCTTTATTGCTTGATGAATGTTGTTTTTTTTTTAACTAAAAAAATTTTCATTTATATGTTAATATTCTCACACATTTATCTAGAGTTACAGTTCATAATTATAAAACTATTGATTTCATTTCATGTTTTGGCATATTCTGTGTATTGTACTATCATAGTACTCATCTCAAATTGTTAGCAATATATCTACATGTTAATTCTTCTCTATCTTTCCCATCTTAATGCAATATATTAGTTAAGGTTCTGAAAAACGCTAGGCGGATGCTAGGCTGAACTAGTTCTTAGTAGAAGCAAATCCGACAGCTACTCCCTCCAAGACTATTCCTCCTTATTACTTAACGACTATTCACGTCTTAAAAAAAATAAAAAAATATCATGATTTTAGTTGTAAAAGATATTGAATTTCTCCTAAATATTAATATCAATCTATTTATTTTAATAAAATACATATTGATGATGCAGGAAATGGTTCAGATCAGCCTCAGTCCAGCAATTAGGTTGATCTCCAGCTAATAGACTTGAAACCACGAACACACGACTAGCCGGATTGGCCTCCGGCTAAAACTCTCCACCGTGATGATGAGATAACGTATATTGTGCTTATAAACTGAATTGAATAATGGAATACTCAAATAGCAAATAAGATATTGTTAGGTATTTATAGCGTTGGTGTAGGATCGTGTTGAATCCCTAAAATCATGGTATTGATGTTGGCGTAACTGACTCCGAGAAAGTAGGAGGCGGTTACAAATAACGACGTGGGTTGGTGCACGTGTTGGTAGGTCGAGGTCGACTGAGTAGCTAAGTGCGACCTGACTTTGTACTTTGGCTTAATAATAATTGCACAAGTATCTGATTGTATGTCGGACGAAGCTAGGTCGGGACCACGGATGGTCGGACAATGAGCTAGGTCGACGGATCGATATTGGGTCGTTGGAAATGTAGCAATTGGGCCGGCCCATTCAATAATTGAGTAAACTGGTGGCCGAAATTTTGAGCTTCACTTGTATATGTATTCCGTTCAAATATCAATGCCAATATAAGGCTCCGTTTGTTTCGGGAAAAATGACTTCCGAAAAATGATTTCATGAAAAATGTTTTCTGAAAAAGGAAAACGTTTTCCAGGAAAACGTTTTCCGGAAAAATGAAGATGTTTTCCTGGAAAACAACTTCCTTAGGAAAATGGGGAAAACGTTTTCCGGAAAATGAAGATGTTTTTCGAAAAATGAAGATATTTTTCGGAAAATTATTATTATTATTATTATTATTATTAATTTTTTTTATTATCATTTTTTTTATTATTATTTTATTATTTTATTTTATTATTATTATTATTTTATTATTATTATTATTATTATTATTTTATTATTTTTATTTTTATTTTTATTTTTATTTTTATTATTATTTTATTTTTTTATTTTTTTATTAATTGTTATTTTATTATCATTTTATTTTTATTTTTATTTTTATTTTTATTATTATTTTATTATTATTTTATTATTATTATTATTTTATTATTATTATTACTCCCTCCGTCCCAATAAAAGCTTCACCAATTACTCAAAAGGGCGTCCCGTTAGAAGCTTCACCTTTCCTTTTTTGGACATAAAATATTATTATTTCCTCCACTCATTCTCTCTCCTACATTATTTTAATACTCACAACACCATTATAATTTATTATTCCCTCCACTAATTCTCTCTCCTATTTTCAAATTACACTCACAATATTTTTTTTCCCTCCCATTACCATAATTCCCGTGCCCAAGAAAAATGGTGAAGCAATTGATGGGACGGAGGGAGTATATTATTTTTTATTTTTATTTTTATTATTTTATTTTTATTTTATTTTTATTATTTATTATTATTTTATTATTATTTTATTATTATTATTATTATTATTATTATTATTAATATTATTATTTTATTATTATTATTATTATTATTTTATTATTTTATTATTTTTATTTTATTATTTTATTATTATTTTATTATTATTATTATTATTATTATTATTATTATTATTATTATTATTATTATTATTATTATTATTATTATTATTATCCATCCACTTTTTCACACCATTTTCCGAAAAACAACTTCCTTAGGAAAAATTCGGAAAACAACTTCCTTAGAAAGGGCGGAAAATGTTTTCCAAATCAACATTTTCTCCATTTTCCGAAAAACAACCAAACACCGAAAATTGGGAAAAACGTTTTTCGAAAAACTACCAAACACCGAAAAATGGGAAAAACGTTTTTCTCTCATTTTCCCCGAAACAAACGGGGCCTAAATTAGAAAAGGAAAGGAAAGAAAGAGTAACATTAATCCATTCATCATTGATATAGTTATATATATATAATTTGTTGTTCATTTACAAACATATTCTGCTATATATATATGAAACAAGATAAAAATATGATTACTAGCTAGCTATAAAATTCCTATCCATGTCTACAAAATACCTATTACTAAACATATATCCTTCATAACAAGCCCTCAACTTACCAAAAACAAAGGTAGGGTTGTGCATGGTGGGTGTAATTAATTGATTATATATGTGATTAGCTATATATGAAGCAATTAATAACAAATTAATTGATTAATCATCAACAAGCAGCAGATGGAGGACTAGTGAAGGGATTAAAGAATTGCGGCTTCGGAGCCAAAGTACTACCGAAGGAGGACTTGGTGGTGGTGGTGGTGGGGGCGGGGGCAACAATGCCTCCTGCCTCCCGTCCCCGCCAACTCGCTCGCAGGACGGGCACATGGTTAGGGTGGCCGCGGGCAGCTGCATGTAAAAAGGTTGCGCTAATTTTAATGCCTTGAGCTCTTGCAGCTCTTTCTGTAGTCTTCTGTTTTCATCCGTTAATGTTTCGCAGCATTTCTTCAAGTATTCACAGTCCACCTCTGTTTGCTTTAGCTTTGTCCTATCAAGTTAGAACACGTGTCCACTCATTTAGATTCAATATGAAAATTTTGGATGTATATTTTTTAGTAATATGATCTAAAATGAATGTCACGGGCCATGTACTTTCTCAAATTATGTGCAAGTTATACTAAAAAATGTTTCTTTATTTAGTTGTACTTTTTTTCAAGTTATGACCGACCATGTAAATTGTTACTGAAGTACACATATATCTATCGATAAAGTCTGAAGTTTCACCTTAAAATCAATTGGTGTCAAGGGGAGTATTCCAGGATCCTTATATATTAAAGTCTTGTTTATTCCCGATGTAGGATAATGTTCTCTTACACATATAACCAGTGGCGAAGTCAGGATCTTACGAGAACGGGGTCAATTTATAAATATAGTAAAAATTTTATTTTGCATTGAGGGGGCTAAATTATAAAATATACATTTTTACCATATATTCAAAACATATTTACAATAATAACACTAGTAATTTTTTAATTTTTTTAAAACATGGGGTCGACCCCCGGCTCTTCCTAGCCTCGCCACCGCATATAACAGTTCTTCTCAAAATCACAAAATTTTGTATAAAAATAATCTCCAAGCAATAGAAAAAATATTATTTTAGGACTTTAAAATCACTCGTTCATCGGTTAAAATTGGTTTAAAAAATGAGGATTTAAACAGATTGAATTTGAATTTTAAAAATTAAAAACACCATTTTTCTTAAGGTTGAAAAAAATCAAATTTTCCTAAATAAAAGGTTTAAAAAATAAAAGAATATTTTTAGATATGGATATTTCCAACCAATTTCCTCACTCATATTTATTTAATTGATCTTTAATTATGAGGTGGGGAATTGAAGGATACCTGGCCCTCCTGTTTTGGAACCAAACTTCAACCTGTCGTGGCCTCAGCTTTAGATCCCTCGCTAGCTCTTGCTTTTGTTTCTGCTAATAATCAAGGGGAGACGGAGGTAAACGTAGCGAAAATCAACAAAGTAAATGAACAATTCAAAAATACTTTTATTTCGGGCACAAATTATTTTGAAAATGGAAATTTATTTATAACGAAGGATGACAATTATTTTGAAACATGAAAATAGTACACATTAGGAAAGACAGAGAGAGAAATAATGGAGTATTACGTACAGGATTAAGAGTACTATGGACTTTGAAGCTTTCCTCAAGAAGGGCAGACTGAGCTTTCGTAAGCCTAAGTTTCTTTCTTCCATTAACACCATCATCATCTTCATCACTAATCACTCTCGACGACGATCCAAAATTAACCATCTCCGGCCTTGCTCCGGCCGTCGTCGTCTCTACCTCTTCACTCACCACCTGATAATCCCTCTCCCTCTTCACACTAACATTAGAAAACGACGACGCAGCACCACTATCTTCCCTATTCAAATGATTCCCTCCGCCACCAGACCCCTGATCACTAGCTTTAACAGATTCAACCATCTTGTTAACCACCTGATGATGATCGTCGTCGTAATTAGTCTCCCCGGAAAGTCCCAACGTCAGCGACGGCTCGAAAGTACCCATCCCCGCCGCCTTCTTCTGCACCGCCGGATTACTACTGATTTCGACCACTGAAGATGAAAATCCAAGCCCTAAAACTAGACCCGTGTTGCAGATATTGTCGAAACCCATTTAGAATTGTGTGGAATTGTTGAAAGAATTGTGGTGTTGAAGGAAATGAAGAATGTAGAGAGTGGTGGGAAGGGGAAGGAAGGTATTTGAGGAGAAAAGGGTAGGGGTGGTGGGTGGGTGGCCCTCTATCTGATCTTATGATTAATAATCCAAGGGAATTAATGACGAAAACGAATATGGTGTGAGTATTAGAATACATACGGAATACTCCCTTCCCTCCGTCCCACAATAATTTGCAAAAAGACATCTTTTTGGGTGTCCTATAATTATCTTCAAACTCTCAAATGAAAATGAGACTCACTTATTATACTCACAACAATTATTCATTAACTTCACTTTCTCTCTCCTACCCAACCATCTATACTCACAATACTTCACCTTTTTTCTTAATTCTTGTGCCAAACAATTTTGTGCGCATTTCTCCGGAACGGAGGAAGTATAAATGATTAAGAAAAAGAACTACTAGATCTATCCTTAACTAAAGAGTGCTCTTATTTTCAAAAATAAAATAAAAAATAATCTTGAAAAATCTATAGTAGAAATCACAACATGCCACCTCAGTCATGTGAACAGTACAATGAACAGTTTCAAATGTCAAATTTCCCATTTTGCCTTTTAAAAAAAAATACGTGTCCTCGAACATGGACTTTTACTAATATATTTATATATTTGACCTCTTAATTTTTTTTGCAAATGACTTTTTACTCTTAAATACAATATATTTATATATTTGACCTCTTAATTTTGAAAAAAAAAGTTTTTGCCTTGCACGAGAATTAAGAAAAGTGATGTAGGAAAGAGAAAAAGTGTATATTGAAATAAATGTTGTGAGTATGAAAATTGATGTAGAAAAGAGAAAATGGAGCAGGAAATAGTTAGTGTATATTTATTGTGAGTATGATAAGTGAGTCTCACAAATAAAGAAGTAATAAAAACTTTTCATTTTGGATTGTGCCTTTTCAAATGAGACATCCAAAAAAAATAATTTGTGCCTCTTCGAATTGGACGAAGGAAGTACATTTATTGAATGAAATTGAAGAAAAGAAATATAGAAAAACTATCTTTATCTCTCAATTATTACACATTATACAAAGGTTGACCAAGTGAAAATCTTGCTACCGTTTCAGTTACTCTCTTATTCTTCTTCTTCATATTAATACTATTAAATCAACAAAAAAAAAAAAAAAAACTTCAACCTCTCTCTCTCTCTCTCTCTCTCTCTCTCTCTCTCTCTAGCTTGTGATAATTAGGGCTGTTACACGAACCGAGCCGGCTCGAGCTCGGCTCGGGCTCGGCTCGAAAAAAGCTCGAGTTCGAGTGGGCTCGAGGTGAACTCGAGCTCGAGCTCGAACAGATTTTCAAGCTCGTCATTTTTTCGAGCCGGCTCGTGTTCGGCTCGTATGTTCGACGAGCTCTGTTCGAGATCGACTCGTTTGAGCTCGACTCGGGCTCGGCTCGTTAAAAGCTCGAATAAATTTTAGTATATATATATATATATATAAGTCGAAGCTCGAGCTCGGCTCGTTAAAAGCTCGTTTGATTTCGATTTTTTCAAAAATAAGTCGAAGCTCGAGCTCGGCTCGTTAAAAACTCGTTTGATTTGATTTTTCAAAAAATAAATCGAAGCTCGAGCTCGGCTCGTTAAAAGCTCGTTTGATTTCAGATTTTTTTCAAAAAACAAGTCGAAGCTCGAGCTCGGCTCGTTAAAACTCGAGTTCGAGCAAAGGTAAAGCTCATGAGCGCCCGCGAAAAGCTCGAAACTTGATTCGAGTCGAGCTCAACACGCATTCTCGCCGAGCCGAAATGGCAGTTCGGCTCGATATTTTTATTATTTCAGCTCGAAACTTCAAAGCTCGACTCGGCTCGGCTCGTTTACAGCCCTAGTGATAATAATTGATGATGGAAAAGCTTGGAAGGATACACATCATACCAATGAGGAAACAGCATCAAAGTGGGAATTTTCGTCGACTTCTGCCTCCCATTATCATTACCAAAATCTCACCACTATTATTACCCATAATATATTATACTCCCTCTGCCCCACGTGAATGCAAACTTATTTCTATTTTGATTCGTTTTACATAAATGCAAACTGTTTAAAATGGAAACAAATTTATTATTTTATATTCACCCTATCCCACCCACTCATTCTCTCTCTTCATTTTTCACCATATAATTTATTTAACCAATCTACTATTAACTTCACTCATTCTCTCTCTTCATTTTTTATAACACATTTTTATTATCTTAATAATATTTCTTAATTATTGTGTTCACCAAATTGATTTACATTCATATGGGACGGAGGGAGTATTTCCCTTTTTTTCTTTTTCTCTTCTTTGATTCTTTCTTCATTTCACTAATTGGTCAAATATAAAATTAAGCACACGACACAACTTGCAATTTTTTAATTTTACAACCCTACCCTTCTATAGCCAATCTTTGTTACTATCAGTCTTGTAATAAATATTTATTTTTTTAACGCTTGTTTTAAAAAAGAGTTGGTCTTATAAAAAATACATTTTTTTTTTAAGTTTAAAAAAAAATCATTTTTACGTTGGCACTTAATAATACATGCACTGACACTATTCACACTGACACTTTTTTATACTAATACTGACACTTTTTTACCCTACACTGACACTCTTTATACTGACACTTAATATACATGCACTGACACTCTTTACACTGGCACTTTGTTACACTAACACTTAATATACATGTATTGACACTCTTTACACTGTCACTTTGTTGCACTAACACTGGCACTTTTTTACTCTGGCACTTTGTTACACTAACACTGGCAGAAAAACAAAACAAGTTTTTTTTAAGCTCAAGAAAAAATGCGTTTTTTTTGTAAGATTTGACTTTAAAAAAATTAAAAAAAAATAGGAAAAATGTATAAATATTTTACTATCTATTCAAATAAAAATATTTTGCAATACTATAATGAATATGAAAATTATGGTAAAAATATTTAATTAAGAGCATTTATTCGCCCTTGTACTTGGTAGGCATCCCACGTTTTTCAGCCATATAAGGAAAACGGTGTTATATACTCTGGCCGTTGTAGTTAGACCATGTTTCCCTTCTAATCCAAGATCACCCACTTTCTAACCAATAATTGTTTGATTACACACTTTTATGCTTTGTTTTAACACTAAGGGCTCGTTTAGTAGATCGATAAAATTAATTTGTGTTAATAGTGTGTTAATAGTGGAGGATTATTAATCTGGAAATTATTAATCAGGGGATTAATAACACCATCCTTTTCTTGGGGATTAATATGAAGGGGTTAGAGGGGATAAGAGTGGATAAGAAGCTTATCCGAGTTGTACCCAGGATTATTACTCCCATTGCATTTAGCCTACCAAACACCAAGATTATTGGACTAATAATCATATCCAACTCTAATCAGGCTACCAAACGACTCCTAATTGTAATGTGTATTTGCAATATTGCAAGTTTATAAATTGATTATTTTGGTGCCTCCATTCGGTCTGAATATGTTCAATATGCTCTTAGACATCATTTGTTTTTTATTTTCAGCTCTTATTAAAATCTGAATGGGTGGGTGCATCAGACATAATACAATTCACACTGGTTTTTTTTTCTCCATTCAGATCTGAATGCCTCTTATTTTTCATTTAATTTTCAGATGTAAAACTATCATTTATTTGCCTCTTACTTGATTTTTTTTTCATATATAAACTCCTAATTTCAAAAATACCCAACTCAAACACTATATCAATAATCATTCATCTCATCTCTCTACTTCATTAAATGTCGTAATATTAATTTCAGATGTGAATTCAGATGAATATTCAACCGTTTGAGTAATTCAGAAATCAGTGTTCAGACGCTACCTCTTATCAATTCAGCCAAATTCAGACGTAAAATCAGATTTCATCACTTAACACTTAAAAAAATCAAATGTCACCTTAATCATTATTAAGAAACAAACGTGATACTTATTGGTCATAATTTTTACTAAAGTTAAGCTTTGATTGATAGGGGTCCCCAATTGGATCCCAAAATAGTATTTCCTGTAAGAACATGGATTAATGTAACATATAAATACTTAATAAAATAATGATCAATATTATAATATATGGTATAAAGTATAGAACTCTAAATAATATGTAGAATTTCATAATATAAGTATACCATTAAATGATGGGCATAATGGTAATATCTTATATATTAATAGGTGTAGTCCCTAAATGAAGTGCCCCTTGGATTCCTATATAAAGGCCTATCCATCAAGCCTATGAATCACTTGTTATTACATTCTCATTCAGTCAATATTCTTCCTAAGTACTTGAAGAACAAAGAGATTAAAAGGCACTCATCATTTAGAAGATCTACTCTTCCTAAATCAAAGGCTATCTTTATATCTTCATCAAGAACAAGATTAAGAACGAACATGGAATCACAAGGTAATTACACGCTTCCGTCTTCTTCTTCTTCTCTTCTTAATCTAGTGATGAGTCGGTTCATGTTTAATGGATCGTAATTGTTCCAACAATTGGTATCAGAGCCTGCTCATATACTAGATTGAGTTTGAATTTCTTATAAAGTCTTGTGCTTTAAATTTGTTTAAGTTTGTAATCCATGTATAATTACACTTAGTTTTGTTCTTGTACATAATACTCATTTGTCTAAGAGTATTATGTTCATAACTTCATTCTATTTCTGAAATTTTGGTTTTACTCAAAAGGCTTTCAATCCTTAATGTAAGATTATCCCATTTTTGAACATAGCCACCATCCTTGGATGCGTTGTGAGTTTGTTCATATGCATAGCCACGCATTTTTTAAATGTGTTGTGAGTATGCGGATCTACTTACTTTGATTGAAAATTGAGTCACCATTAAATTAAGAATGGTAAAATCAAACTTAAGAGACATGATGGTTCAAGCAAGATTATCCCATTTGCATAGCCAACATTGTATGATGTATGGAGTGTGCAAATCTAGATCTACTTGTTTGACCATTTTAATTAAAGTACAAGATTATCCCATTGACACAACAGAGTGTTTTATGTCGCACAATCGTGTTGGATCTACTTGTATATTCATGTCTTAGTTAAGCATTAATTTTGCTTGACATTTATGTTTGTGTTAAAATTTAAAAAAAAAAAAAAAAAAAAAAAAAGAAGCAATTGGCATTTAGTAGTAAAGCAATTGGTAAAAGGCTTCATCACAATTGGTATCATGTCCATACCGTACCGTGGCTTTTTTAAAAAACCTGTTCATCAATTTGGAACATGTCCGTACCGTACCGTGGCTTTTTTAATTTGATGACCTTTAATTTTAATTGCTTACTCCTTAGACCGTACCGTGGCTTATTATTTTTTTATTTTTTTTATTTTTTTTTTAAAATGAGTATAATTGGTGACTTTTCGTTGCCCAAAATTTTGATAATTTATTAATAAATTATAATGTCCGGACACTTGAGTCGCGCTTCGGTGGTTCTTGAAGTTATTAAACTTTAAGAATGGACGGGTAGAACAAAAGGATATTATCTTTTATTAATAAATTTCGCTTATTTCTTTACTTTTTAAATTTTCAGAAATTACCTTAAAGTCTTAAGTGCCCTAAAGTATGATTAATTATATGCTTAAACAAATCTATTCATTGTTTAAATAATATTGTTGCCAAAGCAATTTACGTTATTTAAATACAAATTTGTTAAAGTGATGAATGTAAATATTGATATGTGATAACATGTTTGTTTCCCAAAGGAGACCTTGTTATTGACTAAGTATTTGCATTCATAGGGTAATAATTGAACTAAACTTTTGGTCATTTTAAATGCTGTGAACCATCCCAAAGGAAGGCGGGTGTTTAAAGTGAATTGTTTATATTCTTTATTACCGGGGAACAAATACCTTAAACTTTAGGACACTTTTTGTACTTGATCCGGCCCAAAGGAAGGCAAGTATTTAAAGTGTGTTGTTTAAGCTATTTGTTTACCCTAAGATAAATCAAATTGTGAGTCAATTCGCAATCCAAAGATTAGTCTTGATGTCATATTGATTATCTTTTATTTTGATGGTATTCATTTTGATATAATTAATCATTGTGTAGTTTCTTATACATGTTTTGTTACATTCTTTTGTTCTCTTCATTCGTATTTGATCGATGCTTCATCTGTTACTACTGCCTTAAATTCAATTCCTTTGCTAACTGGGACAAACTTTAAAACTTGGAAAAATAAGATTATTATGGTCTTAGGTCTTTGTTTGGACCTTGACCTCGCATTAAGAGAACAAGCTCTGCCCTCTAACCGATAAAAGCACCGCGGAAGACCGCTTGAGTTCGTAGAGGTGGAAGCGTTCTAATCGCGTCGCCCTAAGCATAATTAAGAATGCGATCCGGAGACATTTACGAACAGTGTCTCCGAGGATGTTGGTGCAAAAGGTTTCCTAGATGCCCTAGAACAACGCTTTGCAAAAGCGATAAATCGGAAACAAGTGCTACCTTGAGGAAGCTTGTTTCCATGAGGTATAAGTGGCACCGGAAACCTAAGGGAATACATAATGGAAATGTTTCATCTATCAACAAAATTAAAAGCACTCAAGTTGGACTTGTCGGAAGACTTGCTTGTGCATTTGGCTTTAATTTCTCTTCCTTCGCAATTTGGTCATTTTGAAACGACCTATAATTGTCAAAAGGACAAGTGGAATATTAATGAATTAATTTCACATGTCACGGAGGAAGAAGATAGGTTGAAACACACCAAACCCGAAAGTGCACATTATGCATCTACCTCTTCTCGTGGGATTAAGAGAAAAGGTAAGGAGATTGCGGTTGCATCAAAGAAGCCTAAGGGATCATCAAATGATCAAAAGGTGAAAAAGTGCTTCTTTTGCAAGGACCCCACTCACATGAAGCCCGATCGCCTAAGTATCGCCAATGGCGAATTAAGAAAGGTATGTCATTTAGCTTTGTTTGTGCGAAGCTAACTTAGTTTCAATTCCTTCGTATACATGGTGGTTAGACTCGGTGGCAACTACTCACATAAGTTCATGTATGCGGGGTTGCTCGAACTACCGAACGCCCAATGAAGGTGAAAGATTCATCTACATGGGAGCCGGAAAGCCAGGTAGAAGTGGAGGGCATAGGGACTTTTAGATTATCTCTTAGTACTAGGATATTATTTAGTTTTGAATAATGTTTTTATTATTCAAGCTTTTAGACGGAATTTGATTTCCGTCACTACATTAGATCGGGAAGGTTATTCCCGTATCTCGCAATAATAAATGCAATTTATATTTTGATTCAAAACTTTTTGGTACTAGCTCTTTGTCTTACATTGATAATCTATATTTACTTGACATACTAATTCATTAAATGAGTCCCATAATAATGAAACTAACTCTCGAGGCATAAAACGAAAGTTTTCAAGTAAAAACTCTTATACCTTGTGGCATAGGCGTTTGGGTCATATCTCCAAAAGGAGAATTGACAAGCTTGTTTCCGAGGGAATATTACATAAGCTTGATACTCCGGAAAATAACTTTTGTATTGAATGCCTTAAGGGAAAATTTACAAATAGTACAAACAAAAATGAATCCTTGAGAGCTACAAAAGTCTTAGAACTAATTCATACGGACATATGTGGACCGTTCCCTACCCCTTCATGGAACGGACAAACATATTTTATTGCGTTCATAGATGACTTCTCTCGTTATGGATACATTTATTTACTTCATGAAAAGTCTCAATCATTGGACGTTTTCAAGTCTTTTAAAGCCGAAGTTGAAAATCAACTTGAAAAGACTATTAAGAACGTTAGATCCGATCGTGGTGGTGAATACTACGGTCGGAATGACGGTTCGGGAGAACAACGTCTGGGTCCTTTTGCTCGCTATTTAGAAGAGTGTGGGATTGTCCCTCACTACACCATGCGGGGGACACCTAGCATGAATGGTGTAGCCGAGAGACGTAATAGAACCCTTAAGGATATGGTAAGAAGTATGGTTTCTTGTACTTCTTTACCTCACTCATTATGGGGCGATGCTTTGAAAACCGCAACCTACCTACTTAATAGAGCTCCTTCAAAAGCTACTGACAAAACCCCTTATGAATTATGGACCGGTAAGAAACCATCCCTTAATCATCTTCATGTTTGGGGTTGTCCAACCGAAGCTAGGCCTTATAGACCTAACGAAGGAAAGTTGGACGCTAAGACAGGTTAGTAGTTATTTTGTGGGGTATTCTCAAAGATCTAGGGGATATAAATTCTATGACCCAAAGACTAGAACTTTTTCGAGACGGAAATGCTAAGTTCTTTGAGGATGTTGAATTTAGAGGGGAAAATTTGAATAGTAATTTTGAATTTGAAGAAATGGAAGAGGAATTCGTTTCTATACCTCTTCCTATAGTTCCTATCGAAAATCAAGCAGTTGTGCCTGAAATTCGACAAGAACATAATATTCAAAATGACGTTAATTCTCCTATTAATGAACAACATGAAAATGTTGATGAGGAAATTCAACACCCTCAAAATCAAGAAGAACCGTTGCCATTAAGAAGATCTAATAGAGCAAGAAGGAGTGCTATACCAGATTATTATGATGTGTATCTTGCCGAGAATGAGGAACCGTTAGGTTTAGTGGGAGATGAGCCAATCACCTTCCATGAAGCCATTAGTGGTCCAAATTCTCGTAAGTGGATTGATGCCATAAATGAAGAGTTAAAATCCATGAATGACAATAACGTTTGGGATCTTGTCCCATTACCTAAGAATGTGAAACCCATTGGGTGTAAATGGGTCTTTAAGACCAAAAGGGATTCACAAGGTAATGTGGAAAGACATAAGGCTCGTCTTGTCGCTAAAGGGTTTACTCAAAAGAAGGCATTGATTACAAATAAACATTTTCACCGGTATCCTTTAAAAATGCTTTTAGAATCATTATGGCTTTAGTGGCACATTTTGACCTTGAGCTTCATCAAATGGATGTAAAGATGCCTTTTCTCAATGGCGACATTGAGGAAACTATCTATATGAAGAAACCGTAAATGGTGATCGATTCGGATCAAACTAGTCAACTAGTTTGTAAACTTAAGAAATCCATTTATGGGCTCAAGCAAGCATCTCGTCAATGGTACTTAAAATTCAACCAAGTTATTCTTTCATTTGGCTTTGAAATGAATCTTGGTGAAGATTGTGTATACCATAAGTTCAGTGGGAGTAGGTTTATATTTTTGGTCTTATATGTGGATGACATTTTGCTTGCTAGTAATGATAAGGACCTTTCTTAAGGAAACCAAGAAATTTCTCTCAAACAAATTTGAGATGAAAGATCTTGGAGAAGCTTCTTTTGTATTAGGAATCCAAATACATCGTGATCGCTCACGAGGTATGTTAGGATTATCACAAAAGAACTATATAGAGAAGGTATTACAAAGGTTTAGCATGGAAAATTGTAAACCACATGATACCCCGGTCTCTAAGGGAGATAAGTTCGCTTTAAATCAATGTCCTAAAAATAATCTTGAATCCAAGTATATGGAAAATATCCCTTACGCATCGGCGTAGGGAAGCCTAATGTATGCTCAAGTCCGTACTCGCCCTGCATCTTGCCTTTATTGTTGGCATGCTTGGACGATATCAAAGCAATCCGGAAGAGAACATTGGGTCGCAGCCAAAAGAGTGATGAGATACTTGCAAAACACAAAGAACTACATGCTTACATATACAAAGTCGGATCATCTTGAGATCATTGGTTTTTCCGATTCCGACTTTGCTGGATGCCAAGATAGTCGCAAATCGACATTGGGTTATGTCTTCACTTTGGCCGGTGGAGCAATATCTTGGAGAAGTGCCAAGCAAACATTAGTTACTACTTCCACCATGGAAGCCGAATTTGTTGCTTGCTACGAGGCATCCAATCAAGCTATATGGCTGCGAAAATTCATAGAAGGGCTGCGAATTGTCAAAGGTGTTGAAAGACCGCTTAAGTTATATTGTGACAATCGGGCCGCGGTATTGTACTCCAACAACAACAAGAGTTCATCTAAATCTAAGCATATAGATATTAAGTTTCTTGTTGTGAGAGAAAGAGTACAAAATGAACAAATAGAAATAGAACTTATTGGTTCAAACTCCATGTTAGCAGATCCATTTACTAAGGCGTTATCTCCTTTAGTATTTCACGAGCATGTTGCTCATATGGGTGTAATGACTTTTGATAATGCCTAAATCAGTGGGAGTTTTAAATGTTTCTATTTCCTTGTGTTGTTTTTATTTAAATTGATCTCATTTGGTTAAAGTAGGACTAGTTGGAGAATATATATATACGTTCTTCATATATATTCATTAATATTCCATGCTACATATCTATACTTAATCTATGTCATTTAGTTGGATATATATATGTGATTAATGTGGGTTTAGTTGCGAATCAATTACAACGACTGCCCCTTTAGTCCTTATACTTATATGACTAATGGACGGGATTGGTTTCGAATGATAACAAAGTGCACATAAGGGTTGTCATTTGTATTATAAATATGATTGAAGAAATTTATTAAGTGAAGGTATATGTTATAATAATCCAAGTGGGAGATTGTAAGAACATGGATTAATGTAACATATAAATACTTAATAAAATAATGATCAATATTATAATATATGGTATAAAGTATAGAACTCTAAATAATATGTAGAATTCCATAATATAAGTATACCATTAAATGATGGGCATAATGGTAATATCTTATATATCAATAGGTGTAATTCCTAAATGAAGTGCCTTGGATTCCTATATAAAGGCCTATCCATCAAGCCTATGAATCACTTGTTATTACATTCTCATTCAGTCAATATTCTTCCTAAGTACTTGAAGAACAAAGAGATTAAAAGGCACTCATCATTTAGAAGATCTACTCTTCCTAAATCAAAGGCTATCTTTATATCTTCATCAAGAACAAGATTAAGAACGAACATGGAATCACAAGGTAATTACACGCTTCCGTCTTCTTCTTCTTCTCTTCTTAATCTAGTGATGAGTCGGTTCATGTTTAATGGATCGTAATTGTTCCAACATTTCCAACTTTGTGACATACCACATGAACTGTCCCTTACTCCATACTTGCTTCATGTTACTTTTAAATACCCATTTTCTTCAAGTAATAACTTAATTTGTATCAATGGTGGGTAGGTTGGTATGTGGCAAGATGGGGATAGAGACACCCACTATGTCTAAAATCTACAACTTTTGTATGGTAAATGATTAATAGTTCTTTGTTTTTTGTGAGGGAATTTAGAAAAATAAATAAATATAGTAATGGAAAAAAGGATAAAAATGGCAAAAAGAAAATGATAAGAAAAGTAGGTAATAAGACACAAACATAGGGATTGAGATTAATTCAAAGATAAGATAAAATCAATGTTTGGTAGTGGACATCAACAAACAATAATACAAACAAATATTTGCTTAACTAGAAAGTTAGATGTGTGGAACCTACTCTTATTAACAAACGCTCTTTCCGTTCTCTTTGTTTCATAATAAATATAATATTTTTTTATATTTAAAGAAGAAGCATTTACGAAAAACTACTTTAGAAAGATGAAAATTAAAAAAAAAAAAACACATAAGTTTGAAATTACAAAAAAAAAAAAATTGGTTTTTTTTATCAGTTTTGATCAACACAACTGATAATTTCAATTATCACTTGTTTACAACAGATAACTGAAATTATCAGTTGTTTGAAGCATAAATTACTCTTCAAACAACTGATAATTTCAGTTATCAGTTTTGATAACTGAAATTATCACATGTTTAAACAACTGATAAGTCTGAAATTATCAGTTGTTTGACCAAAATTGATAAAAAAAAAACAAAAAAAAAATAAGTTTTTGTAAAAAAGAAAAAAAGTACTCCAGTTTTTTGTAATTTTTCATCTTATATGTTTTTTTTTTTTTTTGTTAATGTCATCTTTTTTAATGAGTTTTTTTTTTTTGTAATAAACCCTTTAAAGAAATATTGTTCTTTTAATTTAAAAATAAATTATATTATAATTTTGTTATAATACAAGTAATATGCATATACAAAGTATTTTTTAATTTATATGATAAATTAACTACGACACTTATTATAATATTATATTTGGACCAGCGTATTATCTTGTACTTGCAGCCTAGTCTAGCACATTTAAAAATAAACACTCACTTTCTCAATAATAAGGACGGTCGGCTATGCTGATTTAACAAGTTAGGTAAGGAACAAATATTAAAAACATGATTAAGATATGTTAATTATTTGATTTTAGGATAATGTTAAACAAATTAAACCAACAGCTTCTTCTAATCAAATGATTAAATTCCACATTAGTTTCTTTTTTAACTTTATTTGGTATACTTATTTTCTATAATTGGCATGGACAGTTCTATCACAAGTGGGGCCAATCTTCAACCAATAATAGTTAATTATGGTCACGCCTCCATGACCTTTCTCATATCCCTTATTATTATTTAACAATGGGGGCATGCGACACGGCAAGAGCGTGAGCTCTTTCGTCACTAAGTAATCCCACTCACACACATAAATTTTGAGGGTAAGGATGATCTTATTATTTTATTAATCGATCGTGGGTTTATAGGCCTGCACGTGTAAGAATCTGTTCTGATATCATTTTAAAGTCTAAGGTTCTATTTTAAAATCAATTGATGTGAAAGAGAGTGGTTCAGGATCTTTATATGTCATAGACAAAGTTTGTCAATTTTCAATGTGGGATAATATCTCTAACAGATGATAACGTTGTGTTATTATTATTAAATAAAATAAATTTTGAAATAAACAATATTAAGATTTATAAAAAATTACAAAATTTTGATCATAGTATCTATAGTATAAATGAGAGAAGTGAGATGAACAGTTGTATGAATAGTGCCAAAAGTTTTTTTCCCATTTTACCCTCACTAAGTTGTCCCTTTCCCATTTTGCCCTCACTTTTAATTAAAAAAATATATACAACGTGTCCTCGAACACGGGCTTTTACTATTAAATATTATATTTCTAAATAAAGAAAGAGTTTAAGTATAATTTTACTATTGTACAAATAAGTAAAATATATTTTTTAAAAGATTGATAAATTTTTTTTTAATAAAATATTTATTATGAGATGGGGAGAATATCATATTTGTTTTTCAAAAAATAATAATGATATATAAACTTCATAAAGTAACAAATTATAATCCTTCAAAAAAAAGTAACACCTTATTTTAGAAAAATAAGAATTAAATGTGCACATGATTATGGGTTTTACTTTTACCTATTCCTTTTGCAATAAATAAATAAATAAATAAATAAATAAATAAACTGGACTTTCTGGCAGGTGATGAGAAACCTGATTCGTGAAGCAACTTGAGTAGTTAGTTTAATTTTGGTGAAATATCTTATCATTACATTTGCGTGGACCCTTTTTAATATCCAAACAAATTGATGTACTATGTATAATTGGACATAAAATGATTGTGTAGCGAAATACTTCCTCCGTTAGTTATACGTGAGTGAAAACTAAAAAATTGGACATAAAAATTAAAAAAAAAAAAAAGTAAAAAAGAAAATTATTGAGAGAAGGCATTTGTTAATATAACTAATAAAATAGCAGAGAATGAGTGAGATAAATAATAATTTAATTGGTGTTTTTAGTATAAAAGTAAAGTATAAGAGAGAAGAACTGTGAGAAATAGTGTAAACACATTGTCATTTTGGACGGTGTGTGACGAACAAAAAGGAAATAAGTTTCAACTCACGTGGGAACGGAGGGAGTATATGATTCGGGTGAAGGAAATACTCTATTTTGAAAATTTATTAAAGCAAACACTTGAAAATGACTTATTTTAGGTCAAGAATGCAACACTAATATGAATTCTTTTACTCTCTTTTCTTCAACAAGTGTCGTATGTTGACTTTAAATATATAATAAATTGTTTATATATTCATTATGATAAAGTGTCACCAAAATTAAATCACAACCACTTATTGACACTTGTCAAACTTTTCAAAAAAAAAAAAAAAAGGTTTGATTTGTATGTAAAATTGTAAATCATTTGTACTAAGACAAGATATAATTACACTCAGAGGCGTAACTGCCCGTTGAGAAGGGTTTATTCATTTTCTTACTTTTTATAAATTGACCCTTTACAATTTTCAAATTTAGTATATAGTTGAGTGGTAAAACGAGGGGGACATAAGATTTTGGAGACATGCAGCGTGAGTTCGATTTCTGATGAAAGCAATTTGCTTTCTTCTGGGGTGATATTAGTTGACATACTATCAAACCCTGTGTTATTCGAACACGAATATCAAAAAAAAAAAAAAAAAAAAAAGAAATTACAAAGAAAGAGATATGATATCTAGCATCATTTTTTATCTCCATGATGTCGGTAATAATTGGTAAGCCGAAATTTGTGTTTCGTTGTACGGGACAGGCGTTAATAGTCAGTCCACTGATAGGAAAATTAGACAAAAGAAACAAACATTTTTATTTTTTTTTTTGGAAAGAGGAAACAAACTTAAAAACAACTTAATATAAATATACTCTCTACGTCCCACCCGAATTATTTACCATTTTGGACGTTTCATTCAACTTAAAACGCCTCAAAATAGCAAATTATATTATTTCTTATATTCAATAGTACTCATTTGTTATACTCACGACAACAATCCCCTTACTATTTTCCCACTCACTCTCTCTCATATTTTTACCTTTTATACTCACAATAACTCATTTACTCATTCTCTCTCTTTTTATTATATTAATATTTCTTAAATTTCGTGTCGAAAGAGAAAATTCTAAATCGGATGGGACAGAGGGAGTATGCCCAATTTATATTATCATCATATTTTATTTTTATCAATTTCGTTAAATTTTAAATATTTTTTTAAACTCCATTATTCTAAGTATTTATATTGATTCACCATTAATAATACTTTCAATTTCATCTTAATATAAATTTGTGAATATCATTAATATTTAATAAAAATTAATCAAACTTAAATTAAACTTACATAAACACTTAAAATATACTCCCTTGTCTCAGACACAAAATGAATTTTGTACAAAAATTAAGGAAATTGTATAGTTAGATAAGTGTCGCGAGTATGAAAAGTAAGATATGAGAAAGAAAATGAGGTAAAAAATAGTAAGTGAATATACTATAATATAAGCATAACAAGTGATTCTCATGAATAAAAACCTTTACGGGCTTGTATCTTGGTTTTTGTGTCTTGTGTACCGAAACGAAGAGAGTAATATTTATTTTAAAATGGTTGTGATATATTGAGAATGTTTTTAGAATAACTGAATAATTAAAAGATCCCAATTCCAACCAAACCGTACCATGCACCCTCCAAACCAAAGACATAAACATAATTGTTTGAATCTTGTTGACCTACAAGGCCACAACGACCAGAATTATGCCTTGCCACCTTAATTGACGTTTTCTTAATTAATTATACACGTACACATAGGAGCGGATCTGACTCTGCCTTAATTGACGTGAACTCCAGTTTATTTAAGTCATCAACTATATGTAACTTTTTTTTTATATATGAAGTTATTTTTCACTGTTATTATTGTTTACAATATTTTTTAAATATCAAGCTCACGCGATTTCAAAATCTTGGATCCGTCCCTGCGTACACACATTTCTTCACCTTCAAGCTACCAAATGCTTTGATTTACCAACTCTTAATTAATTAATTAATTAATTAGCTCGCAATCATTGTTGTAATATGAAATATGAATTAATTAATCTAATGAGCCAAACTTGAGAAATAATGCAAAAGAAGTGGGTTTGGTTTATCACCAAATCCATTTGTCGTAGTGTATGCTTGACTATCGTACACTTGGATTTCCCATTAATAAATGGTTGTATAGTTACAAAATACTTTGTCGTTTTGAAAAGTACGTCTCACTTTTAATTTTTATAATCAAATATAACAAATTTATGAAAATCTAGTTATCTCTATATAATTTTAAAAGTTATTATTGATTCACTATTAGTAACACTATCAATAAAAAAATAATTAGACTTTCATAAATTTATGGTCAAAATTCAATAAAGCTGACCACTATTTATAACAACAACAACAACAAAGCCTTAGTCCCAAAATAATTTGGGGTCGACTAACAAGAATCCTCATATGTCATCGTGTGAAAAGGTTGTTGAAAAAAAAATAATAAATAAAAATAATAATAAAAAAATAATAATAATAAAAAATAAAAAATAAATAATAAAAAAATTAAAAAAAAAATTAAAAAAAAATAAAAAAATCAGCCCCCCTCATGGATTTTTGCCCTCCACTCCGGCCTCTTCAACACCATACTTTCATCCACTCCAAGTAAACTCATATCATTTTCAATCACTCTAATCCAAGTTTGTTTGGGTCTTTCCCTACCCCTCGCCATTTTATCATTTCTCCACGGTTAAGGCCTCTGCAGGTGCGTCGCTCGGTCTCCTTCTCACATGTCCAAATCACCTCAGACGATTTTCCCTCGTTTTATCCTCAATGGGCGCAACTCCTACTTTACCTCTGATCACCTCATTCCCCAATCGATCATTTCTTGTATGACCGCACATCCATCGAAGCATACGCATCTCCGCCACATTCATCTTATGCAAGTGACACTGTTTCACGACCCAACATTCGGTGCCGTAAAGCAATGCCGGCCTAATTGTCGTGCGGTAGAATTTTCCCTTTAATCTATTAGGCATGCCACGATCACATAGAAATCCTGTGGCACTCTTCCACTTCAACCAACCTGCTTTAATCCTATGAGCCACATCACCATCTAATTCTCCATTTTTTTGGATAATGGATCCAAGATAGCGAAAAAACTCAGAAGCTTGGACAATATTTCCATCAAATGTGACCGCCCCTGCCTCCCTACTTCCAACACTGCTAAACTTACACTCCAAATATTCAGTCTTGCTTCTGCTTAGTCGAAAACCTCGAGATTCCAAAGTGTGTCTCCACAACTCCAATTTACTTTCAACACCCTCTCTTGTCTCATCAATCAAAGACAATATCATCTGCGAACAACATACACCTTGGTATATCATCTTGATCGACCTCGTCAATTCGTCCATTATCAAAGCAAAAAGAAAGGGGCTAAGTGCGGAATCTTGATGCACTCCAATCTTTATAGGGAACTCTTGATCTTCCCTAACGCTGGGCATCTCAGACACAAGTACTAACTCCATTATACATGTCCTTGATAATATCAATATATTTCTTTGAAACACCCTTCTTTGTTAATGCCCACCAAAGTACCTCTTGACACTTTATGCGTCGCCTTCTCCCAATCAATGAAAACCATATGCAAATCTTTCTTTTGATCCCGATATTTTTCCATGGTTTGTCTCATAAGATATATTGCCTCCATAGTCGATCTTCCCGGCATAAACCCAAATTGGTTATCCGAAATATCCACAATTTTTCTCAGCCTTTGTGCAATCACTCTTTTCCAAAGTTTCATAGTATGGCTCATTAGTTTGATCCCCCGATAGTTGGCACAGTCTTGGACATCACCTTTGTTCTTATATAAAGGGATCAGAGTACTCTTCCGTCACTCCAATGGCATTGTGTTAATTCTCCATATCTTGTTAAATAGCGTTGTTAACCAATCTATTCCCCTCTCCCCGAAACATCTCCAAACCTCAATTGATATACCATCCGGTCCTACAGCTTTCTTCAATCTCATCTTTTTCATTGTCATTTCCACTTCACTCTTTTGAATTCTCCGCATAAAATCTCGATTAACCATACTCGAAGAGATATTTAAATCTCCAATATCCTGCTCTTGATCGCCATTGAACAAGGTATCAAAGTAAGAACTCCATCTATCTTTTATCTCTTTATCCCCGACTAGAACTCTTTGATCTACATTTTTCACATATTTAACTGTCCTAATATCTCGTGTCCTCTTATCCCTCATACGAGCGATTCTGTAGATGTCCTTTTCCCCTTCTATCCAACTTATCATAAAGTTTTTGATTCACCTTTGCTTTTGCGTCTCTTACTGCTTTCTTAGCATCTCTTCTAGCTTCTTTATACTTCTCATAGTTCTCGTCGCTCCTATATTTCCTCAATAATTTGTAGCATTCTCACTTGCCCTTTTATTGCTTGTTTTACTTCCTCGTTCCACCATGATGTGTCCTTACTTGGTGGCCCGTTTCCTCTGGATTCTCCAAGGACTTCTTTCGCCACCTCCTTTATGGTATGTTCCATCTTAGTCCAAGTCGAATCTATATCCATATCCTCCATATTATCCGACCAAATACCGGTATCGACCATCTTAGCTACAAATTTCTGTTGATTCTCCCCTTGAAGTCTCCACCACTTGATTCTAGGGTCTACCTGTGGTTTTCTCTTCCTCGAAATTCTCTTACACCAGTCTATGTTGAGTTGCTGTGCACTCACCCGGAATAACCTTGCAATCTGTATAACTCTTTCTACAAGCATTTCTTACTAAGAAGAAGTCAATCTGACTCGCATTACCTCCGCTCCTATAGGACACCAAGTGAGATTCTTTCTTCTTGAACCAAGTGTTCATTATACTCAAGTCATATGCCAACGCAAAGTCCAGGATGCTATTTCCTGCTTCATTCCTCTCCCCAAAACCAAAACCTCCATGTATGCTCTCAAAGCCATGTCGACTATACTCCACATGCCCGTTCAGATCACCACCAATCACTATTTTCTCACCACTAGGTACTCGTTGCACCACCTTCTCCAAATCTTCCCAGAACACTTGTTTAACAGATGCATCCAACCCTACTTGTGGTGCATAGGCGGAAATAATAGTTATAATCTCATCACGTATCACCAGTTTAATGCCCATAATTCGATCACTCTTCCTGTACACTTCCACCACATCATTAATATACTCCTTATCAATAATGATACCCACTCCATTTCTACCCTTATCCTTTCCTGAGTACCAAAGCTTAAAACCCCAAGGTGATATTTCTTTTACTTTCTCTTCAACCCACTTAGTTTCCTGTAGACACATTATGTGAATCTTCCTCCTCCTCATAACTTCCACCACCTCTGCTGATCTCCCTGTCAAGGATCCAATGTTCCAAGTTTCAAAGCGCATCCCACTACCCTTACACCTACCATGGACTAGCTTCTTTACCCGCACTCGTCCACAATGCGGGAACCCTTGCATATTTGACACCACCCCCGGGCGAAGAGATGGCGCGTCGCTTCCGGACGACGACCTAGCAACCTTTGCATACTTATCACTACACCCAGGTCTTTGAAGTGTAGCGTTCTTTGCCGAGAAACGCCCCAACGATATTCATATTTCGATTCATGTCATGGTAATGTGACAAAATTTTTACGCCGGCTGTCACAAACCTATCGCAACCTTCACCCTTTATCCTGACTTGGGACAGACAAGAATAAATTCTTGATGGGTTTCACTATTTATAACACTGTCAATAAAAAATTTAGATTTCTATAAAAAGAACTAGGCTTTCATAAATTTATTATCGAAATTCGATAGAGTTGACCATGAAAATAAAAAAAATAAAAGTAAATAAAAGTGAGACAAACAGTTTTTAGAACAATAATGCTAACTAGTACGGATCCGTCACATAATAATAAGTGTCAATTTTTTTTATCTAAAATATTTATTGCATTTCAAAGAAAATATAAATTTTATATAATTTTATAATAATACAAGCAAATATATAAATATATATAATATTTTCATATAAACATTCATAAATCAACTACGATATTTATTTAAAAAAAAAAAAAGGAATATATACAAGTCTAATTAATATTAGAGGTGATGGTCTTTCCCCAACCTTTGTGCTGCTTGTCTTGCTATGATTGCGAATAATTGACGAATCCAATTAGACCAGTTGACCGTTGCAATTAGTCTTCATTTTATATCTACAAAGGAAAAGCCTTTGCAAGTCATATGGTGCATGCATTTGGCATCTAAAAAACAAAAAAGTCAAAAAGTTCATGGTGCTATTAAAAAAATTTTAAAAAGTTAAAAAAAAAAATTAAAAAAAAAATTGATAAATTTTATTTATATTTTCCCTATATTAAAGGGTTGAATGAAGCTCTAGTGTGAAAGGAGGTTTCTCTTTGATTCTTCGGCACACATAAATACTCTCTCTCCGTCTTATAATTGATGGAATATAATTTGACTTTTCTAACCGATTGCATTAAAATTTAACGAAAATTTTATGAAATTAAGTTAATTTAAAAAATATGTGTAAAATTTAAAATTACTATGCATCATATTAAAAAAAATTAAAAAAAAATTAAAAAGCTATGTAAAAAATTAATTTGTATTTTTTTATTTTGGAGAGAAAGGTCCCACCACAAGCCTTGTGGGGACTTGGAGCAATTATTTGGTGTGATTGGATAATATGATGATATGGACTATTGTGGAGCGTAGAAGTTGGCAATAATAATTGGTGTTGACAGTGTGAGAGAGAATTCTTATTAGGTTTTTCTTTTCTGAGTGTTTGTATTATTTGGTGCCATTCTTCACGGCCAGCCGACCAATGTTGCCTACATGCTGTTCCTAACTTCTGATTGGGAATAATCCAATTGATTTTTTATTAAATATTTATTAAATATTAATTATCAAATAAAATTCTAATTTTTTTTTTTCAGTCAACACCTATGTCAACCATCAACTTCGGCGACTTTTTTTTTTTTTTTTTCTGGCGACCAAACAATGTAACTTAACTTATCAGTAAGTTCTCAGTTGTCAACTAAACTAATAAGAACACGATTACCTCCGGCGACCAAACAACTGAGAACTTAACTTATCAGTAAGTTTTCAGTTGTCAACTAAACTAATAAGAACATGATCAACTCCGGCGATCGCCAACTAAACTTCTAAAAACACGATCAACTCCGACGATCACCAACTCCGGCGACTAAACAACTGAGAACTTATCAGTAAGTTCTCAGTTGTCAACTAAACTACTAAGAACACGATCAATTCCGGAGACCACTAACTCCGTCGACCTCTACGGCGATCAAGCAACTGAGAACTTAATTTATCAGTAAGTTCTCAGATGTCAACTAAACTAATAAGAACACGATTCAATCCGTGGACCACCAACTCCGACGACCAAACAACTGAGAACTTATTAGTAAGTTCTCAATTGTCAACTAAATTACTAATAACACAATTAACTCCGGCGACCACCAACTCTGGCGACCAAACAAATGAGAACTTATCAGTAAGTTCTCAGTTGTCAACTAAACTACCAAGAACACGATCAACTCCGGCAACTACCAACTCCGGCGACCAAATAACTGAGAACTTATAGGTAAGTTCTCAGTTGTCAACTAAACTATAAAAAACACGATCAACTCTGACGATCAATAACTCCGATTAGCGACCAACACCTGAGAACTTTTCAATTGTTCTCGGTTGTTTATTGATCAATTGAAACTTCTCAGTTGTCAACTAAGAAGTTGACCAACTTCGATCGGCGATCAACTCCGGCGATTAACAACTGAGAACTTCTCAGATTGTCAATTGTGAAGGCTACCAATCTTCGGGCGACCAACAATTGAGTCTGAGATCTCCTCAGTTGTTATAAGTGTGGCAAGTGAGTTTAATTGAATTAAAAAAAAAAGAAAAAATGATTTTAATGAATATTTAAAATTTATTTTAAGAGACAATGTTTATATTGAAAAAAGGGAAAAATGCAAAATTTATTATGAATCGAAAAGAAAAATAATTTGAATGATAAAACTGTTTCACCCATCTGCGGGACTAAATCCTAAACTCAACTCAAGTTAATTATTTTACACCTTTTGCAAATTTTTCGTGGCTTGCTAACATCCAAATGACCCAAATCCATTTATAGACTTTTCAATCAACATAAGGATAGTCACACAAATTGGATGACTAAAGTCAGTGGCTTATTAAAAAAATGAAATAGTATCTCAAATATTTTGGTTAAATCCAAATTCTTCTTACTTGATTTCAAAAATTGATTTGAGCAGCAAAAGCATCAACAATGAGCCTCCGGAGAGAGAGAGAAAGGCAGCCTTATCGGATTTAGGCCGGAGGTGCGGAAAAAGGAGAGTCGATCCGGTCGAAAAGAGGGAGAAATGACATATTTTCCCAAAGTAGTAAAAAATAAGGAATTTTTTAATTATTTTTTAGTCCAAGAAAAATTGATGATTAACATCTCATACTTAGTAAAACAACATCTTAATTAAATAATTTATTTCTGAGGTGGCCTTTTTATGTCGATGATAGAGAAAGAAAGAGAAAAAGGAAAAAGGAAAAAGAGGAAAGGAAAAGGTGAGGAGACAATACATTATCCATTCGACCGACTAATTGCAATTAATAAAAGTTAAAAACATTGTTTTTTTTTTTTTTTTTTTTTTTTTTTTTTTTTTTATAGATAATGCTTGCGATTTCGTGTTAAAATTCATGAATCCACCCCAGACCCATATAGACAGTTAAATACAGATTTAACCTAACGGCCTTTGGTCCAGTGGTACATTGGTGACTTTTCGATTGGAGGTCACCGGTTCGAGTCCCCCCAAGAGGATTCTTGAGGCTTAATTTCCTACCTTGGTTTCAGGGCCCTTAGGAGCCCCTGACACATCAGGTGCAGGTTAAGAAAGCGGTATTCTTTGCCAGGATCCTCGGTGTGGGAAGTTAAAATCTTGTCGGAGTGCAGCTTATTTGGGCTGACCATTTGGTGTCAGAATGATGTAAATGTCTCTTTGGCAGGAGCAGCTGGAACAGGTATTTTGTGATGTAAGAGTGATGCAAATGTCTTGTAGGAGGGCTCCCTTGGGGCTCTGGAGTATAAGTCTTTGCCACAACGTAGGTGACACATCCCGCTATTTACCTCTGATAGGTATGCGAGGGCCGTGCGCAGTGGTCAGGATTAGTCCGTAGCTGAAACTGGATATCAAAAAAAAAAAAAGTTAAATACAAATTTAATCTCAGTCATCAATTTAATAGTTGATTCTATGAAAATGTACAACGAAAATTATATCAATTGTTTGTTGAGAAATTTAGTGATACCCACGCAATCACAGTCAATAATCAAACACACCCTCGCATACCAATATATGGAAGAACACACCCACGCATAAAAGGAAATGTTACGTGTTGTGTTGTGCACGTGTTGGTACGGTCGTACGATTATTTGGTGCACGGTCGTGCGCGAAAAAATTCACTAAGCATTGCGTGGCATGGCAGTGAGTTCTAGCTTAAGCACGGTTGTGCCACTTTTCTGCCCAATTTTGCTTTTTTTTTTTTTTTCTCCTTGTTTTGCATTCGATCTCAATCCAAACTCCTTAATAATTTAGACCTCTTTTTCTTCTCTATCTCCGTGTTGTTTAGGACTCCACTCTCAAGATTGACACCTTTATTTGTTTTTTGATTGGAAGGAGGGTAATACTTGTCAAAGGTGAAGATGAAGATAATTAGGAGAATTAATTGGCTGCGTTTAAAGTGGAGCAAAATAAATGTCTCCTTTACGATTATGCCGCTTCAAAATGGGTTAGTGTGGAATGTGTACAATTAATTAAAAACATAAGGTGTCACATAATATTGTATAATCAGGGCGAATCCAGGGATATAGTGGAGGGGGTTCACAAATTACATTATTCAAAAACTTCGAAAAAATAATTGTTTTTTACATTAATACCTATATCGATTCTTCCTTTTTTGCCAAGGGGTGAGCTGAGCTGATAAATGGGAATGCACTTAGTAATTTTTATTTTTATTTATTTTTATTATTTTTACGCACGGCCACCCCTTTGGGTGGCCTTGTCGCATAATAAATGTCTTATATTTCTTTTAATTTATTCCAAAATATATACTATATTGCTTTTTAAATAAAAAATAATGTTGATATAATCATTGACCAATTGAATTTACTCCATGTTGACCCGACCTAAGAGACCGAGTCGTTAGATCAGGTATCATCTTTGTCATAATTAAACCCACCTTGGTTACTGACTTCTTAACAAACACTCACCCTTTAGTGCGTGTTTCTGTTTGTGTAGAGAGAGAGAGAGAGAGAGAGAGAGAGAGAGAGAGAGGGAGGGGGGTGATAGATGGGCGGATCTCTGAAGCCCACCTCAATTTTTTTTATTTATTTTTATCTAAGTCGCTTATTACGTAACTTTTTTTTATATATATGAAATTATTTTCACTGTTATTATTATTTACAATATTTTTTAAATATTAAGTCCACTCAATTTCAAAATTCTGAATTCGTATTGGGTGCGAGAGAGAGAGAGAGAGAGAGAGAGAGAGGGGGGGAGGGAACAAGAGGGCAGTTGGATGCATAGCCAAAATTTGACATGGTAGTTGGGCAATTAGGGGAAAGCCGCTTCAAATCTTGCCGCATCTATTTGGGGCAAATGTGGGGCCTCTTTCTATTCTTTTCCTTTTCTCTTTCTTTTAAGTCTTTCTCCATTTTATTTTTATATGTACATATATAAAAATAATAATTAAAATTACATTTAATAAAGTGACGTTCAACTTGGTCCATCTATATTGTTGAAGCCCACGGCCCTATCCAATTTTTACCATCTATTTGAAGCCCTAAATTGAATCTAAAAGTATCCAACTCTCAAAATTATTACTGCCTTTCCCAAATGAATGAGAAAAAAATATTATTTTGTGTGTGTCGGAGGGAGTACCAATTAAATTAAAGTAACTTAGTTAGTTGGATTAGTTGGATGATGTTAATTTTCATTAATGAAATGAATCAACTCGTTAAATAAAATAACAATCGTTAAATTAGTTACTTCCCTTTCATTTTCATTCTCATTTGATCTCTGCCTTACCTCGCATTTTTCCAATTTCAAGTCATGAAAACATATTTTTGTGAATCTAGAAACTCAAATCCAAAAATTTTAAAATCAAACTCAAAAATCAAACCCTAAAATCTGAAATTTCAAATGGAAACGTACATAGTCAATCAAATGGACAAAGACCCGATCGTATCCCCCCACCAGAACTCTCCACATGATCACAACCTTGGCCCCAGAAATCCATCGCTCGACCTACATCCAGTCTGTTTCACTCTCGACAAATCTCAATTTCCCCCAAGAAAACCCAATAACAAAAGTGGGGGCTGATCTGCAAACTAAGACTGAACAAGGGCAAGGAGGAGATTGTGAAATTGGGTTTGGAGGAGGAGGAGAAATTCCCTTGATTTTGATTGTTGGTAATTGCCCCGATAATCAAACCTTAAATGGGTCAAACAAAACCAAACTTACTTCATGCCCGAGACTCTTCTAGCAAAAGGACAGACAGAGAGGAGGTCAAAAATCATGACCGTCTAAAGCTAGGTCAAAGTTTGGATAACGAGATTGCCAGCATGCAGCAGTTGTTCACCACGTGTTAACGGTACGAGAAATTTCTTAGAAGGATCCTTAATTCAATCATACGTTAATTATTTGATTCAAGTATTTCATCCGTCCCATAAATCTTAAGAATTATTGACTTTTTTTGTCAACTCACGAGTTGCTTTGACCAAGATTTTATAAAAAAATTATGATGCTAATAAAGATTTAAAAATTAAAAAAATGATTCACTATTAAAATACTTTCAATAAAAAAATTCAAATTTTTGTTAAGATTATCAAATTTTCTATAAAATTTTAGTCAAAGTTATCATAAGTTGATCAAAAAGTCAATATATTCTTAAGACTTATGGAACGGAGGGAGTATATAGTAATGATATGGGTACGTGGTCCAGTAGCAGCAGCAGCCATCACCGTCTGCTCAAAACTAGCTCACTAATGTTGATATTCATGTACGAAAGTGACCTTCCTTGAGGCTTGACCAATTAACTACCATTGCTGAATCATTTTTTTAACAAAGAAATAACTAATTTTCCGTTTAATTTAGTGATGATGCAGAAAACTGTCCAGATCAGTTTCAATCCAGCAATTAGGTTGATCTCACTCTGCTATGACCTGAAATCACGAACACACAACTTGCCGAATGTGTCTCCAACTAAGACCCTCCGGCCTGATGATGAGATAACGTGTATTAGGCTTATATACTGTATTGAATAAAAGAATTACTCAAATAGCAAATATGACATTACTCGTTCACGTTGAATGTTGTAGGATATTTATAGCGTTGATGTAGGATCATGTTGAATCCCTAGAATCACGAAGATAATGTAGGAGTAACTGAATCCAGAAAAAGTAAAGTAGGAAACAGTTACAAAATTGATTGTTGGATGTGCTTATTGTTGGGTGGCTTGGGTTATATGGCTCCGAGTCCAGAAAGATATTTGGGCTTTCCTAATGACTATTTATACGAGCCCAAAATTGATTAGCCTGGAGGTAAACAAAGCCTCAATTAGGTTCATGGACTTGTACTATATTCTCAGTCTATGTTTATTTTTCATTCAAAAAAAATTGTGTTTAAATGTTTTTAAAAGATATTTTATTTAGGATTTTTTAAAGTTTCAGTTGGTCCATGTTCAAATTACGATTGGAAAAGCATCTAGGCTTCACATATCATTGCTAGTAACAACGATTAATTAATGGAGATTTGGTTAAAGGTTAAGCTTCGCTATTCGAGATTAGGCTTCACATATCATTGCTAGTAACAACATTTAATGGAGATTTGGTTCAAGGTTAAGCTTCCCTATTCGAGATTAGTTAGAGTTTTTCATACTGCGGCAGACAGTTTGCCGAAGCTTGCATGTAACAAAGAACTTTAGTTATAGTGGTATCCGATATTAATTTTCATAATGGAGATCGAGAGTTCGAATCCTGTTAAGTATATTTGGTAGCCTATTTATAGGCCAATCGATTTAGCCTATGCGACATTTTATCTATCATTAATAAAATAAACGTTTTTATCTATTTCTAACCGCTTTCGTTAGAACGTTAAATGTTTTTCTCCGTTTCTAACCGCTTTCGTTAGAACGTTAAACGTTTTTCTCTGTTTCTAACAGCTTTCGTTAGAACGTTAAACGTTTTTCTCTGTTTCTAACCGCTAAGCTATCGGATAATTTTAACTTTGATCAGTCAACAATTTTGTTCACCAATCTACCATTCAACTATCTTTTTGTTCCATCCATAGTCACTCCATCGTTAACCTAACGGGAGATCCCGTTAAGTTTATTACGGTCGTTAACATTACGGGGGAGCCCATTGAGTTGGTAAGTGGAGCTTCACTCATCATCCTCATCATCATCCACACTCCCTCGAACAACAATCTTCAACAACAATGGAAAACAAATTCCCTCTCCTCCTCTTCCTCTTCCTCTCCATCTTCTTACTATCCCTACTCCCACCCCAATCGGAAGCTCATTCTCAACTCAGACCATCCAAACCCTCCCCTCGATTCCTCGGCAAATTCTCCCGCCACCTAAACAAAACACAAAACCTTAAGAAATACTTTTACCACATCCGTTACTTCGATCAAACTCTTGACCATTTTGGATTCGCCGATCTTCCCACGTTCCGGCAGCGGTACCTCATCAACTTTGATTACTGGGATCGCCAGGGACCCATCTTCTTCTACTGTGGCAACGAAGGCGACATCGAGTGGTTCGCCGCCAACACCGGCTTCGTTTGGGAACTCGCTCCCCGCTTCGGTGCCTTGATCATTTTCCCTGAAGTAAGCTTATTTTATCATACCCCTCCCCTGCCTTTCTAATTCGACTAACTCAATCCAATTGTACTGAGTAAGTTTCCAAAACTGTCAAATTAATTCAGACTTTAGGAAAATATCTACCGTACTAACCTAACTTGGAGTTTCTTGTTCATAAGACGAATGTGGCGGTGATTTGTATGATACAATGGATATGTGGGCATATAAGAACGGACCAACGGGGTGATAAAGGGAAATTAGGAGTTGCACTCATCGAAGAAGAAACGAGAGAGAATTGCCTAAGGTGATTTGGTACGGAGAACAAGTGATACACGGGTGAGGAGGCCGGTGAGGAGAAAAGTGATAAGGTAGGGGTAGAGGAGGGCCCAAGAAAATATGGATAAGGGTGATGGAAAGTGATATGAGTTTACGTGAATTGGCCGAAAATATGACGTCGAAGAGAGCAAAGTGGAGGATAAAGATGTTAGACTATATATATCCCACGTCTCCTAAAGAACTAAATATGGACCATTATATAGACTTGAGGGGCTACTCCCCTTATCAACGGTTAGTTTTAAGTTTAAGGTGAAACCTCCAACATAATCTACTGCTAGTCTAGTCCAAGCCCATACTCACCCTTGAGCCTCCTTCCAGTTGCTCGACCCTCAACCTTCTCTCCTGGTCACGTGTCAGGGGCGTGTCTTTTTTTTTTTTTTACTATTACACGTGGATCATTTTGGGACTAAGGCTTTGTTGTTGTTTTGTCTGCATTTTATCTCGGACTAAGTATATGAAGGAATAAAGAAAATTTTAATTAATATGAATATTAATTACTACATACAATTATGGTCAAATTTACGACGAATAGTTATTCAAGAAGTAGGTGAAATAACTAGGAGAATTTAGATTGTATTTAAGCTGTTGAGGTATAACATACTTGAATTTATATTTTTGATCTGACAGCATCGGTATTATGGTGAGTCCATGCCATATGGGAGTAGCGAGGAGGCTTACAAGAATGCTTCTACATTAGTCCATCTAACAGCTGAGCAAGCACTCGCTGATTTTGCAGTCCTGATCAGTGAATTAAAGCAAAATTTGTCTGCAGAGGCATCTTCTGTAATCTTGTTTGGTGGATCATATGGTGGAAGTAAGAAATACTTAAGTTCTTAATTACTAATGCAATTTTGTTATTTTTACTTCCTTGCTAATCATGTGTACGAAGTGTATAACATAATTAGTTGGTCGTTTTGGTGCAAGTGGAACTAGTGATATCCGCTGAATTCCCCCCTTTTGTGGTGAATAGAACAGTGTTAGCAGCGTGGATGAGGTTAAAGTATCCTCATATTGCCATAAGTGCACTTGCTTCTTCTGCTCCAATTCTTCAGTTTGAAGATATTGTCCTGCCAGAAACATTCTATAATATTGTCTCCAATGATTTTAAAGTATTGTTCTTTTAACCAATATTTCACCAAGACTTTAATGTTTTTGTGATGTATATTTGTGTTTGAAGGTTATCCTTTTTTTTATCCACAGCGTGAAAGTACAAGCTGTTTTAACACTAAAGGAATCTTGGGATGTTATAACGTCAAAGAGTCGGGAAAATGATGGACTTTTGCAGCTGGGAAAAACTTTCCACTTATGCCGGTAAGGACCTTTGTGTGCATTAGTAGTTTAAATATACTTTGTATATCATTTTTACCAGGTACTCCCTCCCTTATAAAGAGATCCTACTTACCTTTTGGGATGTTCAACATTAATTACTCTTCCTTTTAGAATTGATTACCGAGTGATGATTATTAACTTTATCATTGTTATGTAAAGTTTTAGAACAGCATACGGAGTTAAATTTGGTACATATTTTTTTTGGTTAATTTGTTTGATTTTAGGTGCGAACTGAAAATTTCATCAAATCAGTTGCTATTTTTGTTATATCAATCAATATTGAATTTCAGGAAACTACAGAGAAGTGAGGACCTATATGATTGGTTGGAGTCTGCTTATAGTTATTTGGCAATGGTTGACTACCCATACCCTAGTAGTTTTATGATGCCTTTGCCTGGAAACCCAATAAAAGAGGTTAGTTTCATATTTTCATCCCTTGTCCATCCTTTGCTTTGTTTATCTTTTATCTTTGCTGTGTCAGGTCTGCAAAAGAATAGACAATTTACCTGAAGGGACTAGTGTCCTAGAGCGCATATTTGAAGGAGTAAGTGTCTATTACAATTACACCGGAGAAGTTGAATGCTTTGATCTGGATGACGACCCTCATGGCATGAGTGGCTGGAACTGGCAGGTCTTATCTTCACATCATTAATATTTTTGCTCTCCGTAGTCCTGTTATTCAAGTAAATACTGTAGTTATGAGTTGTACTGTCTGCTTAAACAGTTTTGAAGCTGTTTTTCAAAAGCTATTCTCTCTTTGGCATTAGACTCATTCCCCTTTTACGTGTACTCCCTGCATCACCATAAATAACGCATTTTGATTTTTCAAAGTCAGTTTGACTATTAATGGATTCAGTCTTTAACATATTTTTAATTAGACTCTTTACATTTTCACTTTGGCAGTCAAGTTTCACTTTCTGTTTTTGTTTGTCCCAGGAAAAGAAATTGCATTTTCTGAAATTTTCATGTTATTTTCTTTCCTTTTGAAGATACGATAAATCATCTAACGTGTCATACAGAAAAATATGGCACTTTGTTTAATATAAGATAATTATTAAATAGCAAAAGTGCAATATTGAAAAGTTTGACTTGTCAAATGTCACCTTAGTTTTGGGACGGAGGGAGAAGTAGAGAATAAAGTGACCTTCAGAAACTATCAACAGAACATGTTTTAAAAGTTATCAAAATAAAAGTAAATTCACATCAGATTTTCATTTGAAATAATTCAAGTTGACTTTTGGAAGTCTATGTGACTCTTTTTTATCTGGGATGGAAGTATTCGTCATTTTACTGGTCAAACTGAATTGGTAGGTTGCTGAAGTTTTATTGCATTTTGTTTGTCTCGGAAAATGTAGCACTGCATATAATTGGACTATATTTTCTTTTGCATAGAACAGGCATGCACTGAAATGGTAATGCCAATGTCTTGTGACAAAGACTCTAGCATGTTTCCAGTTTACAAATATAATTCTTCTGATTATGAAGAGCAATGCTGGGAGGATTACCATGTCAAACCAAGGCCAACATGGATAACTACCGAGTTTGGTGGACATGTAAGTATCACTTGTCATAATTTACTTATGATTTCTATGGTTAGAGTTAATTGCTGATATCATTCTTTACTTTCCTAGAATCATTGCTTTTATGAAAACAGTGTGAACATGCATGCTTGACTCTCATGACATGTCGCTAGACTCTCTACTGTATCTTTCTTCGTATCTGCTTTGGTAAATATTTCATGTAAAGGGGTAGAAATAAAGCCGCCACATCTTCTTTGATCTTTTAGAATTTACTAAAGTTGGATAAACAATGATTTTACTAAAAGATGATATGTTCTGAGGATCATTACTGATGTGGGTCATTTGTTACTTATTGGTGAAAAAGAGAAACTAAACTCAAGTCTCTGAACCCAACTAGTATTTATACACAATAAGATAAAAACAGTAACACTATGAAATCATTGTTGGAAATTAAATTATTGCACCACGTATTAAATTAACAATTTAATCAACAAAGAGGGAATTTATTGATCAAGTCAAGAACGTACTCAATTAAGCCAATAGCAAAACCGAAAGCAATGGAACAGATCAGAAAATGTAATGTAAAACAAGTAAACAATTGATTAGAAAACTTATCGTGATTTGATCGAGTCGCCTTAGGAAGACTGCCCTAAGAGAAAATATTGCCCCCAATTGGTGCAACTCGTGCATGTGCAAATTTCTCCGAGGATAAAACGATCACTGATTACGTACCACAAAGCAAAGACACAGTATGTAATCACCGGCGGTCCTATCTCGCCGCTCAATCTCACGAACAAATCTCTATGAACGGAGTAATCGAATATTTAAAGAAAGCAAAAGAAAGTTGTTTCTCTTCAATCTCTCATAGAAAACTCCTACTGAGAAAAAGGAGTATTTATATGTATGGTATATTAGTGGTTTTAAGCCTTAAAAAGACCAAAAATCTGATACAATTCGGCCCAGAAAACACTGCATTCGCCACTAGCGCGGCCGCCTCGAGGCTTCGCGCGACCGCGCTAGTCACCGTAAAGTTTCATTGAGCTTAAGACAACCAAGCGCGGCCGCCTCGGGTACGAGCGCGGCCGCCCTCCTCGCGTAAACTCAAACGCGTTTTTCCTTTGCCAAATTCACCAAAACAACAACACAACTACGCCATGCATCTACGGACTTCCATACCACAAATATCAAATATTCCAACAATCCCCCACAAGTTCATAGAAATATGACGTGTACATGCATTGGCCCATCGCCATGCTTTCAATAATGGTACCTTCCGCCAACCACTACCTACGTTATCCAACGCAAACCTCCACAGACTGCATTTAACCTGCAGTGTCCTCAATCTGACGCTTCGACGTAGAGGCCTCAGCCGGTAACAAACACAACAAAAGCTATGATAGGCCCTCTATCGAACACTGACGCTTATAAGCCATACGTCCCGATCCTCTATCATGAGCGCTTTCAAGGAATAACCCAAATTCCTCTAGTCGGCCAACAACAACACTCACTTAGCCGGGCATCTCGTAAGACGTATCGCTAGCATCTGCCTAAAAGACTTCCGATCCCATTCAAAGTTCCAAACTTTTACTATATTAGCAAAGTAACGAGCACCTCTAGTTATTCAGGGGATGTACTGCATATAACATGTCAATCTATTATTAGTGCTCCGACTCACCCCACACTGTTATTACCACATCAATCTCCTTTGTGGGATCTCCACTGTAGATCGGGTCAGCCACCGCGTTAATCGCACGGGGTTCACCCCATCCCCAACCTAGATTAACTAGAGCAAATTCTAGCCCTTTCGTTAAAGGATCACCATGTTATCCTCGGGTACCAACATAATCAACAACTATCACCTTCCGAGACACGAGATCCCTTATAGATTTTAATCTAATTGACGTGCGCTCCTAGTTTTACAACAGATTTCGACACTTTTCAGCTTTCTCAATCATGCAAATATTGCCACAACGTACGCAGATAACAGTACGGGCTTATCGACTACGGGCAACTCGTGACATAAGTCCTCGAAGCCATTCAACTTCCAATCCAAGAGTGTCAAGTGGCAACTAATTCGGCCTCAAATGCAGACTCTAGACAACAGAGCCTGCTTCGTCGACCTCCAGCGACCGCAGCCTCCGCCTAAGGTGAAAACATACTCGCATGTGCCCATAACTCCTGAGTTATAGTAATCCAACAGCATCACTATATCCTTCAAGAACAAGTATGATATCTCCGTAATGCAGCCCAAGGGAAATTGCTCTTCAAGTACTCGAGAACTCTATCAAGAGCTTCCCAACGTGCTTGGCTGACATCGAGTATATCTAGCCAACCTAGTAACCGAGTATGATATATCCTGGCCTAGTACAATCGGCAAGATACATCAAACTTCCAATAATTGAGAATATCTCAACCGAGCCATCTGCATCCACTTTCATTCTTAGTAAGAGCAGATGAAGTGGTCATACTTGAGTCTTAGCCACTTTGCAATTCTTATAACCAAATTTCTCAATTACACTTTCAAGATAACGAGATTGCGATGAGCATGGTTATGCCACTAGTCAACGAGTCAACTTAAGGCCAAGAATCACACTAGCTACTCCCATATCCTTCATCTCAAACTTACTTTTCAAGAATTCCTTAAGTAGTATCAATTATCCTCATATCCGTTCCAAACAAATGTAATATCATCGACATACGTACATAAGACAATACTACTATCAACAATACTTTCGCTATAAACACATTTATCAAACTCATTAGTAACAAAGCCAAACGATGAGACAATTTTATCAAATTTCTACGCCATTTGCTAGGCTCGTTTAAGTCCATACAAGGACTTAACAAGTTTACAAACCTTTTTCTCATTGTCAGGGCCTCAAAACCTTCAAAGCCGATCCATATAAATTTCTTCCTCTAGATCGCCACGCAAGAAGGCGGCCTTAACATCCATCCGACGAATAGGAAGATCATAAACAGAGGCCAACGCGATAAGCATTCGGATTGTAGTCATTCTAGCAACCGGCGAATAGGTATCGAAATAGTCTATTCCCTCCATTCGTCAATCCCTTAGCCACTAACCTAGCCTTAAACTTGTCAACGGTTCCACCCGGTTTCAATTTCCTTTTGAAGACCCACTTACATCCTATCGTGCTACAACCAGGAGGGAGATCGACCAATTCCCATGTCCCGTTAGAGATAATAGAATCCATTTCACTCTTAACAAAGATCCTTCCACCGCTGGGCATCGAAGTAGCCATACAGTTTTCAAGGTTGCAGGATCACCTCGACATTGTAAGCGATAAAATCATTTCCAAAGTCCTCAAGTGGTCCTCGCCCTTTTACTCCTTCGGTTCAATCTCATCATCGAATGAAGTTGCACCGAATCAACCCCCACATTTGTCACTCCTCTACTGAAAGCAAGAAACGGAGTTAGCGGTCGGGTTAGATTCCTCAGAAGTCCGTCCTTCATAGGAAACACATCCTCAAAAATGCCGCATCACGTAACTCAACTATAGAGTTCACATCTATGCCGTAAATTTCAGATTTTATAATCGTAAATCTCAATGCATAACTTGTTTAATAACCTATAAAGATAGCATCAACAGCTTTAGGTCCAAGCTTTTTCCTTTTACGCGCTGGGTACAAGTACCTTCGCAAGGCACTCCCACACTTTTAAGTTGTTTCAAGCCAGCCTGTCGACCTCTCCAAAGTTCAAACGGACTTTCCTTTCTATGTTTAGGAGGGACTCTATTCAGTAATATGGCAAGCCGTATTCAAAGCCTCTCCCCACATATATTCGGGGCGTACCCGTAACTTACGCAGTAAACCGTTAATCATATCGCAAGGGTTCTATTCTTACGTTCGCAACACCATTTGATTGAGGGGTGTAGGAGGAGTCTCTTCATGTACTCATTCCGTTTTCGGCAATAATACATGAAGGGGTTAGACTCATATTCACCTCCTCTATCGTACCTTAACCGTTTAAGTTTCTTGCCAGCCATGTTTCTGCTCTTTCATTCTTAAATATAATGAATTTATCTAATGCTTCATCCTTAACTAAGCAAATAGACATAGCAAGATTTACTAGCATCATCAATAAAGGCGAGAAAGTATTTCTTTTTTGTTTCGTCAACACGCCATTAAATTCACAAATATCGTATTTAACTAAATCTAGGATTTCGTAATTTCTCACAACCGACTTAAACGGACCTTTTGAGATTTAGCTTCAACACATACATTTACACTTAGAATTCTTATCAATAGCATGTTTAGGAATAATATCTAAATTCATCATTCTTTTCACGTAATCATAGTTAATATGTCCTAAACGACCATGCCAAACATTTGAAGATTCAATGGAATAAGAAACAGGATAATCAATGTAACTAAAATTATCAGGCAAACAAACATCGCTTTCAACTCTAATTTTAAATAAACCATCCGAGGAATAACCTTTCCCCACAAAACTACCGTAATCCAAAATTATGACCTTATTACACTTAAATGAAATCTCAAATCCTTCCCTAACTAGACTAGAACCACTAATAATGTCATGACGAATATCGTGAACGTGATACACTCACGCAAGGTAAGAATGCGCCCATTAGGAAACCTCGTGTCCACGCGTCCACCTAAGCACCTCAAAAGACTAGAGTTTCCCATCGTCACCGATCTACCACGATCAGCCGGTAAGACACAAATAGCAATTTATCAAAGCACAAACGTGCACATTTGCCCCAGCCACAACTAGCCACTCAAGCCGGGTTCATGTACAGTAAAGATTTCGTGATAAGAAGTTACATACTTTGTAACATATCAAGCAGTCGATCGTCAACTCCAGTGCCAGAGTCGATCATCATAATCCTTCTGACCCAACACCACGCCGACAAGAGCAGGATGGTCATCGCAGAGGCTTCGCGGTTCCTTTTCCTTTCGACTGGCACCCCTAGAAAAGTGTCCCACCTTCTCCACAGCCCAGCCTGCTGCTTCTCGCTTCCTAAAGTTATTTTTCTTAACTTTAAGTTTATCATGGTTTTCTTTATCCTTAGAGCGAAGTTTTCACACCTTTTCCTTTAAACTTGCTTTCGCTGGCTATCATATTAGCAGCAGCCTCCACAGTACGCTAGGTCAAGCTACCATTACGCACCTCCCGAATCGCACCGCATTCATCAACTCATTGAGTGTCAAGCTTCCAAGACGACGCTGAGGGTCATACCGAATTCCCCCAAGATCGAGGAAACTTCTCAATGATAGCCACGACAGCCGAACTTGTCAGAAGTCCCTAATGCCGCATCCTCGGGAGTGATTGCAAAATGATTTGGAGTTCGTGCACTGACGGTAACCGACTTTCCTCACTCACGTGATAATTCAGAACTTTCCCACTGGTACTTTTCCACACCGGGAAAGTCATCGGTGCCGTACTTTCTGAAAGCGAGTCCCACAAATGACGCAAAGAATGAGAGGAGCAGAGCAATAAACATCAAAGAGCGCATTCGACAAAGCCGATGTAATGCATCCTCGAACAACATCATCCTCCGCTCCTTCCACAGCTTTAACAAAGCAGCCACATTAACCGAATCATCACCATTCGTAGCGGGACACTGGATGTCAAAGATACTGCACATGCCCTTAATTGACAGCCGATCTTCACGCGTTCTGACTCAACGCTAAGTTCTTGCCACCGAACTTCTCCTAAGACGGAGGTGCCAACTAGTGGACTTAAAGGGAGAGCTGAGGAACCACCAGTACATGATCAAATAAAAACTTATTTTCTCTTAGACTTTTGGAAATTAAATTATTGCACCACGCATTAAATTAACAATTTAATCAACAAGTAGGGAATTTATCGATCAAGTCAAGAACGTACTAATTAAGCCAATAGCAAAACCGAAAGCAATGGAACAGATCAGAAAATGTAACATAAACAAGTAAACAATTGATTAGAAAACTTATCGTGATTTGATCGAGTCGCCTTAGAAGACTGCCCTAAGAGAAAATATTGCCCCCACCGGGTGCAACTCGTGCACAAGCAAATTTCTCCGAGGATAAAACGATCACTGACACGTACTCACAAAGCAAAGACACAGGTATGTAATCACCGGCGGTCCTATCTCGCCGCCTTGAATCTCACGAACAAATCTCTATGAACGGGGAGTAATCGAATATTGAAAGAAAGCAAAAGAAAGTTGTTTCTCTTCAATCTCTCATAGAAAACTCGGCTGGGAGAAAAAGGAGTATTTATATGTATGGTATATTAGGGTTTTAAGCCTTAAAAAGACCAAAAACCTGATACAATTCGGCCCAGGAAAACACCAGATTCGTCACTAGCGCGGCCGCCCTCAAGGCTTGCGCGACCGCGCTAGTCACTCGTAAAGTTTTGCTGAGCTTAAGACAACCAAGCGCGGCCGCCCTTGGCATGAGCGCGGTCGCCCTCCTTGCCAGAAACTCAAACGCGTTTTTCCTTTGCCAAATTCAGTCCAAAAACAACAACACAACTATGTCATAGATCTATGGACTTCCATACCACAAATATCAAATATTCCAACAATCATTGCCTCTCTCTCTCTCTCTCTCTGAATTAAAAAACCTAATGTGCTAGTTTATGGTTGAACTATCTCGTAAAGTGAATTTAAAAGCATACTCCCCCCGTTCCATAAAGATGTTCCTATTTTCTTCTTTTGTTTGTCCAAAAAAAGGTCTCATTTCTAAATTTGAGTGGTTAAAACAAGTGAACTTCCCAATCTATACCACTAAATTTTTTGAATAGTCATTTGGCACTAGTATAATTCTTACTTTCATTAAGGTAATTTGAATGTCCAAATAAACAAGAGCAAATTTGAAAAAAATAAAAAATTGTACATCATTTTGGGACGGAGGTAGTACTTGGTGTATTTGCAAGCATGACACTACTCTTTAGTGTCTTTATGCACTCCCACTGTCTAATAGAAAGGCTTACCGGATTACGATATAAACATATTCATAATAGTAAAGAACATGTGATAAATAAGTATATCTTATTCTAATTTTTTATTTTTATTTTTATGTTCGGCCTCACATCTGCTCTATGACTACTATTCAAAAACCAGATATTTTTCATAAACGCGATCTCCTAATTGAACAGTTAAATTGGCTTATCAGTTCTTAGGGATTCTTGGGTATGCAACCATATATGGTCCCATATACTTTGTAAGCTAATTTTTTATGGGTAATAGCCACAATTTACAAATTGATCCTACTTAATTATGCATGCTACATATTACCCGTATGGCCGTACATCAGTAAAACTGTTGGTGTCTACCTGAATCCTTTTGTTTTCCCAACTGCCACTTACACTTATTTCCTTAATACTAAGTTCCTTTCGATAGCATGATCATTTCGGTGGTCAGCAGACTCAGTACCTCAACTCTTGATATGGACATAATGCCATAATTGGTTATTGAAGAGCAATTAGCCCCCATCTTATAATTTTAATCAAAATGACTGGTAATTGGTTTTGTAGGATATTAAGGCTGCATTGAAAAACTTTGGAAGTAACATCATATTTTCAAATGGCCTCTTGGATCCTTGGAGTGGTGGCAGGTAACTTAAGAGATGTACTGTACTCGAATACTCGTGTGTGGGCAAATGAGATGCCTAATGTGATCGGTTTCCTTCTGCAGTGTACTGGAGAACATCTCAGAAACTATTGTGGCTCTTACTACCGAACTAGGTAAAATTTAAAATGTTTGATGACATTTTGTATCATACCCAAGTTTCATTTGTTAGAAGTAGGGATGTCAATGGTTTATTCATTGGTAGCATCAAACACTTAATGCTTGTTACTTAATGGTTTTCTTTTACAATATCATGTCAAGAGTCCACCCTTTGTTTCAAGTAGTTGCACAAAAGAAAATCATTAAGCAACAAGCATTAAGTGCTTGATGCTACCAAACACAATCTAACAAATGAATGTCATTGTATTTTAGGTGCCCACCACATAGATTTGCGTGCAGCAACTCCAGACGACCCTGATTGGTTACTGGAGCAGAGGGCAACTGAAATCAAGATAATTGAAGGATGGATAAATGACTATTATCAAGGAAGAAAGGCGGTTTTTGGCTCGTAAAGGCGGAAAGTTTCATATTTTAATTTGGAGTACCTTCACGATTCACCGCATAATGTTTCCTGATGATGTCAGAAATCTCTCCATTGTACATAACCTTATTCTCTGACATGAACACAATCCTTGACTGTAGCGTTCGTGCCAACTTTGATTGTTAGTGCAGCAGCACTAATTAATGTAAATATGAGAACTGAATAAAAGAAAACTTGACGGACAACTGATGTGAGTTTCTTCTGGCGGGTTTGGCTTGAGCATCAAGGACTCTTTTCCCTTGTAGTTTGGACTTGAAACAGAACAAAGAAACAGGAATGAAATATGGGTGGAATAAAACTTTCACAATATTTATTTTTTTCTTGTGGACTTATCAACATCCGTTGTAGTCTAGTTGGTCAGGATACTCGGCTCTCACCCGAGAGACCCGGGTTCAAGTCCCGGCAATGGAAATTATATGTTTTTGGAAGTTATTTCTATATATTTTTAAACGCTCAAATTTTGAAAATATTTTGTACTCCTATGTATTTTTAAAGTATACTCCCTCCGACCCACCTCACTTACATCTTCTATTTTCATTAAAAATTCAGCCGTCCCCAATTTCACTGACACTTTCCAAAAATTTTATTTTTTATAATTTTATATTCACTCTACCCCACCACTCATTCTCTATCTTCATTTTTCACCACTCAATTTATTCAACCAACACTACTATTTACCCCACTCATTCTCTCTCTTCATTTTCTACCACACTTTTTTTTTTTATTTTATTCTTTTTTCTTAGTTCCCGTGCCCACCTCAAGGGTGTCAAGTGAGGTGGGACGGAGGGAGTATACTTTGTGATGACGCCATGAAAATTAGCTCATAGTAGAGGGGTGGCAAATGTTGCAGAAAACACGTTTCACCTCGACCAAGATTTGCAAAATAGCATCGTTAGGGGTGCGGGGTTGTCCCGCTATAACCCTCGGGTGTAAAAAAAGTATGTATTTGAGAGTAAAATGTACTCCCTCCGTCCCATGTGATTACAAACCATTTTTTCTAAGACATTAATTAAGAATTTTATTAAGATAATGAAAATGTGTGGTAAAAAATGAAGAGAGAGAATGAGTGAAGTTGGTTGAATAAATTGTGTGGTAGGAAATGAAGAGAGAGAATGAGTGGGTGGGGTAGGGTGAATATAAAATAATAAATTTATTTCCATTTTGAACAGTTTGTATTTATATAAGACGGATCAAAAAGGAAATAAGTTTGTATTCACGCGTTTACGAGAGGGAGTATATGAGAGCTTTTTAGAGAGTATTGTAGAGAGTGAGAGAGAGAATAATGACGTATGTGGATGAGACATACCTTGCCAAGCGAGGAGAGTTATAGTTTATATAGGGGAGTATGGGTATAATTGGTATTTTGTGGAGGGTCTCATCGTATTTATTTGATATATGTATTATATTTGATTGTATTGGACTTTATATAAGTGTGTATAAATATATCCAAAAAATAAAAATTTATTAATTTAAAATAGATTTTTTGGGTTTGTCCATTTTTTTATTTATTTATTTTACTTCACGCCCTTATATCTTGTAACTAGTGTAACTCCCGTGCGATGCACGAAAAGCTATTAACACATATTGACGAAAATTCATACAAATATAACAGGAAGTAGAAATGTTTGTGTACATTGTAAAACACATTTTTGAAAACTATATTATTAGTACAAATATCAGATTGAAGGTCACTAAAATAAATATATATTTAAGGCATAGTTAGTTTGGACGAAGCGCGTTTTATACGTAAATTCCCGTTCTATTCAATACTATCACATTTGACATCCATTTTTCAATGCTATGGAATTGAACGCATATTTTTTATGTAAAACATATTTATTGTGTATTGAACGTGATATGTTCGTAATTTGCCCACAGTATCACTTAGTTTCGACAACGATTGGGAAAGCGTAATCAATCTACTTATAAGTCTCCAAATCTTTATCTTCAACTCCACTTGATCGAACTCGACTCTAGTGATTCTTCAAACAAACAAATTACATGAAATGAAATTTTCAAGTATCATCAATTTTTATTTTTGAGAAGTTATTTTGTTCTTGAACCGTATTCAACTTCTACATCCCCGTTTGATTTTTACATATCTCTTTAATGTTATCGTTATATAATCATGTTTTTTTTTATATCGCAAGTAATTAAATTTAACATTAGGAAAAATTATTTCACTATCAAATAAATAAATGCTCTATTCGTCCCATTTTAAAGTTCTTTTTTTTTATAATAAAAGGTGTCCCATTTTAAGTTTTAAAAAAGTAAAATGATTTTTTTTTAATATTTTTATATTCAATGGTCTTATAAGTCATACTCACAACAACTATTCACTAATTACTTTGTACCCAACTTTTTATACTTTATAATAAAATCATTCATCTCTTTAATATCCTAACCAATTTTGTAACATTTAAAATAGGGACAAAAGTTGAAGAAAAATTATTAATATTTCTATTATAAAATGCAATTTTTTCCCTTTATTTTCTTATAAATGTAGAAATTAATAATATGACATAGAAAAATAAGAAAATACAATAAACTATAAACAAATAAGTATATAATAATATACAAATATTATAATTCCTTCTAGTTAAAGCACATAATAATGCAATTTTTTTGGAAAAAAAAGTAGTATTATTTTTTGGTGATTTATTTTGAGTGGAAAGTAATATTCATTTTTGAAATGAAGAAAATATTTTTTTTATATAATGACATTTTTTAAAATTGACTTGAGACGGAAAATATAATTTTCTCTTCTAGTTTTATTTATTTTCGTTTTCATTATTAAGGCTTAATTTTTATTTTGCTAGTAATTAAATTTAGCATTAGGATAAATTATTTCATTATCAAATAAATAAATGCTCCCTTCGTCCGATTTTTAAACTTCTTTTTTTTTTCAATAAAAGGTGTCCCATTTTAAATATAAAAAAATTACAATGAAAAATTTATAAGCTCATACTCACAACAACTATTCACTAATTACTTTGTACTCCAACTTTTTATACTTTATAATAAAAACCATTCATCTCTTTAATATCCGAACCCATTTTTTAACGTTTAAAATAGGACAAAAATTTGAAGAAAAAAATTATTCATAAATATTATATATAAAAAGGCATAAATAAATGAAACCAAGATTAATAATCCATCAAATTTTGATAAAATAAAAATTAAAACATAAATATTTCTAATAATTATATTTGTAGGCAATAATAAGATTTTTAATTTCACTAATATACTTCAACTACTCTTTAAATTAAAAATATGTTATATCAAATGGCCAGCCAAATAAATTTTTTTATCATTAATCTAAAGTTCTTTATTAATAACCCATCATTTTGTAAAAGATAGATCCATAGGAATCTGTTTCTTAAAAAAAAAAAATTCGAGCGAGAAGAACTTAATATAAAAAGTTTTGGTAAAAAAGAAACCTCAATTGAAAATTCATAATCATATGTTTTTCTATTGATTTCTACAAGATTTCTTAAGGAAAAAAATTGTCCTTTCTATTCAAAAAATGAATCATTTCTTTCATTCCATAATTAATACTTACTTTCTATATCCAAAAAAAAAAAAAATTGATTCGTCCTCTTCGCCCTCAAGAAATTTACTTGTCCAAAAAATTAATATTTATTTTCTCGGGAAAGACGAAGAAACTAACATTATAAAAATGATTTTTTACAAAATAATACTATCTTCAAACTCTAAAGAAAAAAACTATTTTCGTCCTAATGAATATTTTATAAAATATTACTTAATTTGTTTAAAAAATTAATGTCATATTTTGAAACAAAGGCACTAACATACAACATTTCAAAAAATGAATATTACTTTCAATTCAAAAAATGAATTACCCAAAGATAATACAACATTTTTTATCTCAAAAAAATGATCATTATTCCCTTCATCCCAATGTTAATATTTTAAAACTAATACTACTTCATTCGCCTCCGCAATTAATGTTTGTAATATTAGTGCATCTGCCTCAAAATATGACATTAATTTTTTAGGCGAATAACCGTATTATTTTTTAAAATGTTCATCGAGCCAAAGAAACAATGCTAATTTTTCTTGGACATATAAAAAATTCTATTTTCAGTGTAAGGAAAAAAATTACTTCCCTAATTCAAAAATGAATATTACGTTCGGGTCCCCATAATTAATACTACTTTCTATATCAAAAGAAAATTCGTTTCCTTTGCTTCCTCAAGGATTTTACTTGTCTCAAAAATAATAATTATTTTTTGACACACGAAAGCACACAAACATTATAAAGATTATTTTTCTACAAAATAATACTACTTCTACTAAAAAAAAAATAAAAATACCATCTTCATCCCCTAATGAATATTTTATAAAATATTACTTAAGTTGTTTAAAAAAGTAATGTCATATTTTGAAACGAAGCGCACTAATATTACAATATTTCAATAATGAATATTACTTTCGATTCGAAATGATCAACCCAAAAATAATAATACAATTTTTTTTCCAAAAAAATGAGCATTATTTCCTTCATCTCAATGAATATTTAAAAAAATAATACTACGTCATTCGCCTCTCTCCCTCGCAATTACCATCGTTAGTGTCTTCTGTCTCAAAATATGACATTAATTTTTTAGACGAATAAGGTAGTATTATTTTTTAAAATGTTCATTGAGACGAAAGTTAAGCAAGTCGTTCATTTTTTTGGACATATATATTTCGGGTAAAAATAAATTAATATATTCTGTCCCAATGAATATTTTATACAATATTACTTAATATGTTTAAAAAATTAATGTCAAATTTTGAAACGGCGAACTAACAATTACAAACAATAATTTATATTTAAAAAGTAAAATTATGATTATTATTATCATCATTTATAATAAAAAAAATATACTTCACACTTAATTAATTTTCAAAGAAAGTATATTGAAAAATTAAAAAGAAAAATAAAGAAAGGATAATTAAGAAATTTATATATAAGAAAGTGGTGTTTTTTTTGTCAGGTCCAAATTAAATGAAATTAGTCTCTAATTAAAGAGGAAAAAAAATTATGAATTTTGGTGTAAAAATTTTTAAATTTTTTTTTTATAAAATAATCGAGGTCGAAAAAAATGGGATGAAAAATAAAAATCAAAATAAACCATCCAATCGTAGCTGCCAGACACACGTGTCGAGTAATTTAAAAAAAAAAAAAAAAAACCTTTCGGCCGTTCACGTGCCTTTCAGTCGGCCAGCCAGTGTACCGCACGCTCCCAATCCAAGCTTAAGACGTGTCTCCTCCGCGTTGTCATAATCGTGTAGACCTTCGCCACCGTGACAATGAAATTACTAGCACAATTTACCTCTAATTTGAGCGGTGAACTTGGTCAGCTCTGTTATTATATTCTCCCTCCGTCCCGCTCCGACTTAGACGTTTAGGTCAGTATGGGTGATTTTAATTAAGGAAAAAGTGTAAATGAGTGGATGATTGTGAGGATGAAAGATAGTGCTGGACGTATGCGAAAGTGCCTGTAGGTAGGCAGAGTAAATTGAGTGAAAATTTTGTCATGAGTTGTAAATGCGGGTCCTATTAATAAAAGACTTTCCATTTCTATTGTCCCAAGCCTACTTTACGCCTCAAAATGTAAAAATGTCCTAGTCGAGCGGAACGCGAGGAGTATATACTCCCTCCGGGCCCCGCTAATATCCGCACACTTTCCTTTTGGGCGTCCCACTAATATCCGCACACACTCTCAAAAAGAAAACTTTATATTAATAAAATATTCACCCAACCCCACTCATTCTCTCTCCTACATTATTTTAATACTCACAACACCATTATAATTCTCTATTACACCCTCCCACTCATTATCTCTCCTACTTTATTTTTACACTCACAACATTTTATTAAAATATCATGATTCCTTAATTTCCGCAGAAATAGTGTTAAAGTGCGGATATTAGCGGAAGGAGGGAATATATAGATACTAGAATAAGCTCCGTGTCCGAGGACACGTTATATTTTATTTTTTTAATTGGCTCCCTTTTTTAATTAAAAAAATAAATAATTTTAAGGGCAAAATTTAATTTAAAAAAATTTTTTTTTAAGGGCAAAATGGAAAAGTTAAAAACAAAATAGTGAGTGGCAAAATGGGAAAATCGCTGCACGGAACTCGTTCATTCAACTATTCATTTGTCGAAAGTTGGACACCTTTCCATTTATACTATAGATAGATATAGATTTCATAGTTGAAAGCTCCGATGCATTAGCGACCTTCTCTAATCTATAACTATATAACGGGCCGAAGCTGAATAAGGATCTCTTTCCCTAAAATGTAAATTTGGGAAGGAAAATGAAATCTAAATAATGGAAATAAAAATGCTTCGTATCTTCCTAAACCTGTAATTAATACTAACCCGATTCACCATTAAGTTAACAAGCATGCCAGTCTCGAATTTCTAATGAACATTTAATATAATTTCTACTTAAAAATGGGGGCTCCTAATAATTATATACTTATTACAACTCCAATTCGAAAATGAAAGAAGGCAACAATTAAGTATAGCCCCTTTAATTATTTTTACAGCCCCATGCTAATAAAAATTAAAATATGTAAATAAGAATTGAAGTCCAATCGCTTTTTACATCACATATAAATAGTTACACAAGCCCATTTCAAATTAGTTCCTTTTCTCTTCTTCTTTTTACTTCTCTCTCTTCTTCTTCATTCATCTCTCCATTCAACAATGTCCTGCTCTCGCATCACTATTACGCTGAAAGACCTTTCGTAGGGGAAGATCTCGACCGCTTACAATGTTCGTGTGGCTGTGTGAAGTACAAAGTTCAAGTTGTAGAGAAGGTGTGAAGATACTCCGAAAGTTTCGAGAGTTAATTCTTTATGGATTCGTAGGTAAGTTACACATTTTGTTATATGCAAAGATTTAGTCTCTACTGAAGAACTCTTTCTTTTCTACATCATCTTATGAAACTTTTTTTTTATATTTCAGTGGTGCAAGGATTCAAGCAACAATTCCCAAAAATGTTTATGCATAAATATGGTCCTAAATGAATGAATGTGCAAAGATATTACATTTCTAATTTTAGTGTGGTTGAAAACAGGGAAAGTATCGCATTACCGAACATCCTTCAAAATCATCTTCTTTAACAAGATCGATATTTATTCGCCACGGGCTTAAGTTTCCCAAAAAGGTTTTTTCCCTAATGTCTTTTCCAGTATTTACTAAATACTTTTAATCTGGATAAGCCGATCGCGTTTCGATAGGTATTTATATTTCTTATTTTAACTATTTTTTATCCAAATTCCTTTTTTTTTTTCTACATTAATTTTTT